>BPLR01006642.1:0-109520 GCA_021605095.1 Caerostris extrusa
TCGAAATAAGTTTCGTTTTAATTGGAGGGTTTTTTTTTCAGTTCCCCGTCTCATTGCGCTGCGATATATTACATAAGAACTCCCAATTAGAAGAAGAAGTTTTATCAAAAAAAAATTTTAATTCCCGCTCATTTAACTAATATAACGACATTACATTTAAGTGAATAATAATACTGGATAACTTTTTCAATCAAAAATTAAGTTAAGAGAAAAAAAAAGTTGAAAAGTTTTTAAGTTGTCTGTGTTAAAAGGAATTGTAAAAAAGTTTTATTTCAGGTATTATAAGATATATTTTTTCTTTTCCATATTTTTAAAGGCATAAAAACTTTATTTCTTATAAAAGATGATACAAAGACGTTAAAAGAAAGTCATTATATATTGCCTTATAAAGCCTTATATATTGCGGACGTCAACAACATTAAAACCACTCGGGAAATTGAAAAGGCAGATAGAACAGCATATCTTTATTTAAACATAAGTGCCGCAAATATAAACATAGATATTGCTTTAAATCCCAGTGGAATTACTTTTTAAGCAAGTCTTCAAGTCTTGAAGCACTTGCAAATAATTCTAAATATTTTAAAGGAAACTGTTCATTAATATTAAAAGCTGTTCGATAATATTAAAAACTGTTCAAACAATAATCAAACTGTTCGGCGGTCGACGGTCTCATTTATGTTTTAATTTTTTTCTTGTCTTTGACCATTCTTAAAGTTTCTTATTGGTTAAATTTTTAAGAAAATTATTTTACGATCTATTAGATTATTTAAATTTCTTTCACGAGTTTTTATACTAAATATTTTAAATTTTGTCACAATCTGTTTTTATAAATAGAATTTATTCACATTTATTTTTCACTAAATAATAACAAATTAATTAAATAATATTAAATCGTTCTAAGAGATCGTTTGGTGAAAGCAAAGACAATTTTATTCTAAATGGAAACAAGATTTCACGAAACGAAAATCGTTTGGTATTCTATAGTTTATTTTTTAAGATTGTTGTTATGGGTTTTGTTCTTACATTAATTTCTAAATTATATAACCTATACATATATAACATATGTTATATATATATATATATATATATATATATATATATATATTAAAATAACTATGTAATATTTGTAATTATTCATCAATTAAAATACAGTTATTAAAAATTAAAATTAAATTAACGATTAAATTGCTAGAGGATTTAGGCTTGGGAATCGACGTTTACTTTAAACTATCAATTTCTTATTTAACATGATGTTTATTTTTTATTTAATTATTAATTCGTTGTTCATGTTGGTTGCTTATAATGCTTGATGGATTTAATTATTAATCCATCTTTTTTTTTCAATATAAGTTGGGACAAATATGTATAAATACATTCATAGAAGTAATTTTTGTATAGTCTTTTAAAATAACTGTTAAATTGCAATAATAAATAATTGCAAAAATAACAATAATAACATTTTAAATTGCAATAATAACAATTTAACAATTATAACAATTAAAAGTTAACAGTTAAAAGTTACTGTTAAATTGCAAGAGGATTTTCACATTGGAATCGTCATTTTACTTTAAACTGTTAGTTTAATATTTAACATTCTAATTATTTTTTATTTAATTAGTTATTCGTTATTTATATTGTTACTTATAAAGCTTGATGGATTTAATTATTAATCCATCTTTTTTAAATATAGGTTGGGAGAAATATATAAATACTTTCATAAATTATTTTTTTTGTACAGTCTTTTAAAATAAAAATATTTCACATAAATTAAGTTTTTTTTAAAAGTAAATTTGATCTCTACGTATTAAATTTTTTAAATTTGTGGAATTTAAACTGAATCGCTATAAAACGTCTCGAAAAAATATTCAAACTTAGCGATATTTTGTTATTCTTTATAGAAAAAAAATTGAGGGAATTAAACAAAAAAATAGTATACTCATCATAATTTTTTCCCTGCCTTACTAGAATGTTTATGCATCAGCTTTGCAATTTTTTCTGTTAATTACTTTTTTAAAGGGTAAAAAAAAAATGTTTCCAAATAAGTTGCGTTTTAATTGGAGGTGGTTTTTTCAATTCCCCATGTCATTGCTTTGCGTTATATTAAATTAGAACTCCCAATTAAAAGAAGAAGTTTATCAAAACAAAAAAAAAAATCTCCAAAAGTGTATGATTTTAATTCCCGCTCCCACTAATATAACGACATTACATTAAGTAAATAATAATACCGGATAACTTTTTTAAACAAAAAATTAAGTAAGAGTAAAAATCTATTTTTTTTAATTTGAATGTATTAAAGGAGGTATATAAAAAAAGTTTATATCAAGTTTTATTTCGAGGTATTATAAGAGATATATTTTTTTACGTTTCCATATTTTTAAACAAGGCAAAAAAACTTTATTTCTTTTATAGATGATACAAAGATGTTAAGAAAGTCAATTTTTTTACGTCCTTTTCTCTTTGGAATTGAAGAAATTCTACGAGTTGTTCTGCTTCTTAACCAAATACAATACAAAGAGTTTCCCAAATTCAAGAAATGTTTTCCTTTTTTTTTTTTATAAGCCTTATATGATGCGGATGTCAACAACATTAAAACCGCTCGGGAAATTGAAAAGGCAGATAGAACAGCATATTTTTTTTTAACATAAGTGCCGCAAATATAAACATACATATTGCTTTAAATCCTGGTGGAATTACTTTAAGCAAGTCTTTAAGTCTTGAGCACTTGCAAAATAATTCCAAACATTTCAGTGGAAACTTTGCTTTTATTCAAACTGTTTGAAGTATTGCCACTATTTTCAGCTTATTTTTTTTTCATTGCCTTTAAACATTGAATTTCTTGTGAGAATGATGTAAGTATAACATTAAATAAGAACTCAATTTCTTTCAATTAACCATTACAATTAGGAACGCAGATAATACAAATTTTCTTATCAATTTGTCTCTTCATTTTATTTAGCGGTCTGATGGCCAATTAGCTAGCGCTCTGGACTTTGGCACCAGAGCTTCAGGTTCGAATCCTGGCGGTGGCATGGATGTTTGTGAGTTGTTCGGAATCCACGTTAAACTGCAGGTCCTGGTCTAATTAGTATAAAGTGTGCAAAATATTACCGTAGAGTGACAAACCAAATCAATCAATATATGCGAGAGATTCAACTTTACAAACGTGCACAACGGTGAACTTTCCACGCTGCACCTACATCTGTCCCATCACGCCAATGTTATTCTGGGAGTTTCAAACCCTCTTTGCACCTCTTTAAGCCCATTTCCGTATGTAGAATGCATTTTCCATAAACAACTTGATTGTTTGTAATATACACTGAAGTGACAAAAGTCACGGGATACCTCTTAATATCGTGTCGGCCCTCCTTTTTCGCCCGGCGAAGTGCAGCAACTCGACGTGCATGGACTCAACAAGTCGTTGGAAGTCTTCTGCAGGAATATTGAGCCATGCTGTCTCGATAGACGTCCATAATTGGGAAAGCGTTGATGGTGCAGGATTTTGGGCACGAACAGACCTCTCGATGATGTCCCATAAATGCTCGATGGGATTCATGTCGGTCGATCTACAGATCATTCTCCAGAATGTTCTTCAAACCAATCGCGAACAGTTGTGGCCCGGTGACATGGCACATTGTCATCCATAAAAAAATACCATCGTTGTTTGGGTACATGGAGTCCATGAATGGCTGCAAGTGATCTCCAAGTAGCTGAACATAAGCTTTTCAGTCAATGTTCGGTCCAGTGGCCCAGAGGACCAAGTCCATGCCATGGAAAAACAGCCCACACCATTTTGAACAGTGCCTTGCTGAAGTTTGGGTCCATGGCTTCGTGGGGTCTGCGACATAACCCTAATCAACCAACTGAAATCGTGACTCATCCGGAAGGCCACGGTTTTCCATTCATCTAGGGACCAACCGCTCACGTGCCCACGAGTCGCTGCAAAACGATGTCGTTCTGGGTAAAGGCAAGTCGGTCTTCTGCTGGAATAGCCCAAAGAAAGCCAAATTTCTCCGCCAGTTTCTAACAGACAAGTCCCTTGTACGTCCCACATTGATTTCTGCGGTTATTTGACGCAGTGTTGCTTGTCTGTTAGAATTTACGACTTTCTTTGCAACGTCGCCGGTCTCGGTCGTTAAGTGCAGGCGGTCGACCACTGCGCTGTCCATGGTGGGATGTTATGCCTGAAAAAACCTCTTGACAGTGGATTGGGAATGTTGAATTCCCTAACGATTTCGAAATGGCATGACCCATGCGTCCAGCTCCAATAACATTCCGCGTTCAAAGTCTGTTAATTCCCGTCGTGCGGTCATCACGAACCTCTTCATGAATAACTTGAAAAGAAATGAAAGCTCTGCGAAAGCACTGCGCATTTATACCTGTTCTACGCGATGCTACTGCCTATCTGAAAATTCATTGCTATCCCATGACTTTTTTGTCACTTCAGTGTATATATTCTAAGAGCGACAAACCAATCTTCATTTTATTTAAGTATGGTTTAATAAAACAAAAAAAAAAAATACAAAAGGGGTTCGAGGAGGTGGGAGGAAAACAAGTGTCAATCAGGCCGTGGTAAAAGAAATCGAAACTGACTTATTAATAGTAGTGAGCATCTGTTAAAATGAAAGCAAGTTTCACAAATTCATAAGATCGATTCATAAAATTAAGGGTCCAGCATTTGAAACAAGCATGGGCACTGTGCTGGGGCTTGTGCCTCTACCTCATTTTCCATAATGAAACGTGTGCACTTGTTCAAACTCAGGGCAATTACCACTTAGGCCCAATTGTCTTTGTTTGTTAAATACTCTATTTGGAGAGGAAATATTGTTTTACTAAGATTGCATTTTTCCGTCTGTGCTGGAACAAACCAGTTTGGACAAGGTTTGAGAAACGTCGCTCGTTATTCAGGCATTCAAATATGGACGGGACTTAGAAAAATGGTAAAAAATGATCTTACAAAGAAAATGCTTCATTAATAGTGATGAATAGAATGATTATTTAAGATCATGAGAAAGGGAATTTTCAATTCCTTGATAAATTTTTTTTTTGTCTTTGACCACTTTCAACGTTTCTTATTGGTTAAGTCTTTTTTTAATTTTTTCACGAGCTATTTGATTACGTAAATTTCTTGCATGCTCATTTTTTTTTTTTTTATCAATAATAAATTTTTAAATTATCATCACGATCTTTTTATATATAATATTTATTTAAATTTCTTTAACTAACTAATAATAAATTAATTAATAAAGTAAAAATTGCTCTAAAAAGATCGTTTGGTGAAAGCAAAGACAAATTTAACGAAATGAGTTAATGAAAACAAGATTTTGAATATTTCTTTGCAAAAAAAATATGAAAAAAAAAATAAAGTGAATTAAAAATAAAATAGTATAGTCATCATAATTTTTTTCCTTAGTTTACTAGAATGTTTATGCATCAACTTTGCAATTTTTTGTTAATTATTTTTTTAAAAGGGTAAAAAATAAAAATGTTTCGAAATAAGTTTCGTTTAATTGGAGGTGTTTTTTTTTAATTCCCCATGTCATTGCGTTGCGATATATTAAATAAGAACTCCCAATTAAAATAAGTTTATAAAAATTCACCAAAGAATATGATTTTCAATTATCCCTCGTTTAACTAATATAACGACATTACATTAAGTGAATAATAATACATGCTAACTTTTTCAAACAAAAAATTAAATTAAGAGTAAAAAAAAAAAAAAAAAAAAAAAAAAAAAAAAAAGTTTTTTTTTCTTCTTTTTAATGTTGTCCGTATTAAAAGGAGTTGTTAAAAAAAATTTATATCAAGTTTTAAATGGAGGTATTATAAGATATATATTTTTTACTTTTCTATATTTTTAAACACGCCATAAAAACTTATTTCTTATAAGATGATACAAAAATGTTAAAAGAAAGTTTTTTTAAGTTCTTTTCTGTTTGGAATTGAAGAAATGTTACGAGAGTTGTTCTACTTCTTAACGAAATACGATACAAAAAGTTTTCGAAATTCAAGAAATGTTTTCCTTTTTTTTATAAGCCTTCTATAATGCTGATGTCAACAACATTAAAACCGCACGGGAGATTGAAAAGGCAGATAGAACAGCTTATTTTTTTTAAAGTTAAGTGCCGCAAATAGAAACATAGATATTGCTTTAAATCCCAGTGGAATTACTTTGCAATCTTTCTTTAAGTCTTGAAGCACTTGCAAATAATTCGAAATATTTCTGCGGAAACTTTGCTTTTATTCAAACTGTTTGAAGTATTGCCACTATTTTCCGCTTCTTTCTTTTTTTTTTCATTGCCTTTAAACATTGAGTTTCTTGTGAAAATAATGTAGTTATAATATTTATTATGTACTCGATTTCTCTAAATTAAGCCTTACAATTAGGAAAGAAGATCCTAAAAAAAATTTCGTTATCCAATTTGTATCTTCATTTTATTTAGTGGTCTGATGGCCAATTGGTTAGCCTTTTGGTACCAGAGGCTTCAGGCTCGAATCCTGGTGGTGTCATGGATGTTGCTAGTATTTTGGAATCCACGTTAAATTCTTTGTCTAGGACTAATGAACCTAAGTCTGTAAAATATGACCGCAGAGCGACAAACCAAACTACAACTTAGAGTATATGCGGGTGATTTACTTTACAAAGGAATTTGGAAATTTATTTAAAATTTATTTATTAGAAATTTATTTTCATTTGAAATTAACTATGTAAGCATTTAAAATAGAGTTATAATTATTATTATTAATAATTATACTATTATTATTATTATTTAATTATATAATAATTATATAATTAAAAAATGTAAAATTATTCTAAAAGATCGTCTGGTGAAAGAAAAATTTTATTCAAAGTGAAAACGAAATTTTCAGAAAAAGTACATCGTTTAGTATTCAATAATTTATTTTTAAGATTGCTATTATGCGTTTTGTTCTTACATTAAATTCTATTTTATTTATTGGTAAACCTGTACATCGGGCCATACCAATTACATTTTATTTTTTGTTTTAAATTAACTAATTAAAATTTGTAGTCATTCATTATTTAAAATAGAATTATTAAAAATTCAGATTAAATTAACTGCTAAATTGACTAGAGGAGTTTGGCTTGGGAATCGCCATTTACTTCAAACTATTAGTTTCTTATTTATCATAAGGTTTATTTTTATTTAATTATTAATTCGTAGTTCATAATTGCAGCGTATAAAGCTTGATGGATTTAATTATTTAATTATTAATCCCTCTTTTTTTCAATATAAGTAGTGAAAAAATATATAAATACATTCATAAAAGTAATTTGATCTTTTTTTTCGTACAGTTTTTAAAAAATAAAAATTATGTCACTTAAATTAAGTATTTAACTTAAATTTTATCTACAACATAAAATTTGATCTCTACGAATTAAATTTAATAAAAAAACTCATGCAATTTAAATTGCATCGCTATAAAACTTCTCCAAAAATTTTCAAACTTAGCGAGATTTTGCTATTTTTTGTAAAAAAAAAAAAAAAATAAGTGAATTAAAAAAAATAGTATACTCATCATAATTTTTTTCCTCGCCTTACTAGAATGTTTATACATCAGCTTTGCAAATTTTCTGTTAATTACTTTTTGAAAGAAGGGAAAAATGTTTCGTAATAAGTTTCTTTTTAATTGGAGGAGTTTTTTTCTTCAATTCCCTACATGCCATTGCTTTGTGATATATTAAATAAGAACTCCCAATTAAAAACCGAAGTTTATCAAAAAAATAAATTAAAATTCACCAAAAAGAATATGATTTTAATTCCCGCTCGTTTAACTAATATAACGACATTACATTAAGTGAATAATAATGCAGGATAACTTTTTCAAATAGAAAATTAAGTTAAGAGTAAAAAAAAAAAAAAAATTATTATTTTTTTTTTTTTTTAAAAGTTGTCTGTATTAAAAGGGGGTATAAAAAAAAGTTTATATCAAGTTTTATCTAGAGGTATTATAAGATATATATATTTTTTACTTTTCCATATTTTTTTAAACATGGTATAAAAACTTTATTTCTTATAAAGATGATACAAAGATGTTAAAAAGAAAGTCAATTTTTTTTACGTGTCTTTGAATTGAAGAAATGCTACGAGAGTTGTTCCACTTGTTAACCAAATACGATACAAAGAGTTTTCAAAATTCAAGATATGTTTTCTGTTTTTTATAAGCCTTCTATAATGCGGATGTCAATAACATTAAAACCACTCGGGAAATTGAAAAGGCAGATAGAGCAACATATATTTAAAGTTAAGTGCCGCAAAAATTTAAACATAGATATTGCTTTAAATCCCAGTGGAATTACTTTGCAAGTCTTTATTTCTTAAGAAACTTGCAAATAATTCTAAATATTTCAACGGAAAAATTTGTTTTTGTTCAAACTGTTTGAAGTATTGCCAATAATTTTTTCGTTCTAATGCAGCTGGCAAACACTTAGACAGTTGTTTTGATGTCTTAAGGCAAGTGCTGCACTGACGTTACTCATTTAGCACTACCCTATGGTGAGTGAAGCGTTTTGAAGATAAGTTACGGACACGGTACCACAGGTACCGAGAACCAGAGAAGTGCTAGCCACTCTGCCATTCAGGCCCATTTCCAGCATTTCCCGTATTATTAAAATGGTTTGTCTTAAACCATTGAGCTCTTATGAGAATAATGTAATTCTAATGATGTAATTCTCGATTTCTCTAAATTAAGCATTACAATTAGAAAAGCAGATCCTAAAATTTAGTTATTCAATTTGTTCCCTTCATTTTACTTAAGTATGGGTTATTAAGAAAAAAAAAAAAAAAACGGGGAGGGTGCGAAGTCCCCAAGTGTCACTCTGCTGTAGAAAAGAGAAGAGACCAAAGTTCATTCTTTAAAATAGTGAGCCGTTAAAATGTTCCAATCCGTTAAAATGTATGCAAGCTTCATAAGCTTATTGATCGATTCGTAAAAACGTAAATGCCCCCCAAAGAATTTATAAATCTATTCACATAAAATATTCAGGCAGATTTCCATTTTTTTTAACCCAAAAAGTTATGGGTATTTCAAAAATGGAGTTTTCATTTCTTTTGATAAATTTTTTGTCCCTGATCACTTTCAACGTTTCTTATTGGTTATTTTTTTTTAAATTTCTTTCACGAGCTATTGGATTATTTAAATTTCTTTCACTGATTTTTTTATAACTAGGTTTAAAATTCCCTTTGCGATCTTTTATGTATAATATTTATTTAAATTTCTTCCACTAACTAATAATAAATGAATTAAATAATGTAAAATTGTTCTAAAAAGATCGTCTGGCGAAAGCAAAGACAATTTTATTTCAAGTGAAAACGATATTTTGCAAGAAAAGTAATTCGTTTGGTATCCCATTGTTCATTTTTTTTTAAGATTGTTGTTCTTACTTTAAATTCTATTTTATTTATTGGTAATCTGTATATCGTCCATGCTGACTACATTTTTTTTCTTTTTAAATTAACTATTTAAAATGCGTAGTTATTAATTATTTAAAATTAAGATTAAATTAACGGTTAAATTGTTAGAGGATTTTGACTTGGGAATCGCCATTTATTTTAAACTATCAGTTTCTTAATTAAGATAATGTTTACTATTTATTTAATTCTTAATTGGTTCTTCATGATTGTTGCTTATAAATCTTGATGGATTTAATTATTAATCCATCATTATTTTTTAATAAAAGTAGAAAAAAATAAATAAATACAATCATAACAGTAATTTTTTTTGTGCAGTCTTTTAAAATTAAAAAATGTCACGTAAATTAAGTTTTTAACATAAATTTTATCTGCACACACTAAATTTGATCTCTACGTATTAAATTTTAAAAAAGCGATATTTAAACTGCATCGCTATAAAATTTTTCAAACATTTTCAAACTTAGCGATATTTTGTGCATTTCTTTGCAAAATAAAAAAAAATATTGAATGAATTAAAAAAATAGTATACTCATCATAATTTTTTTTCCCTACCTTACCAGAATGTTTATGGATTAGCTCTGCAATTTTTCTGTTAATTACTTTTTAAAGGCAAAAAAAAAAAAAAGAATAATAATAATAATAGTTTCAAAATAAGTTTCTTTTTAATTGGAGGGTTTTTTTTTTCAATTCCCCCATGTCATTGCGCTGCGATATATTAAATAAGAACTACCAATTAAAAGTTTAATAAAAAAAAAAAAAAATTCACCAAAAAGAATATGACTTTAATTCCCGCTCGTTTAACTAATAGAACGACATTACATTAAGTGAATAATAATACAGGATAACTTTTCAAACAAAAAATTAAGTTAAGACAAAAAAAAAATTTATTTTTTCCTTTTCTTTTTTAAGCTGTCTGTATTAAAAGGGAGTCATAAAAAAAAGTTTATATCAAGTTTTATCTGAGGTATTATAAAATATATATTTTTTTATTTTTCCATATTTTTAAACACAGCATAAGAACTTTATTTCTTATAAAGATGATACAAAGACGTGTCACTCTGTGTCACCCAAGTATCACTCTGCTGTAGCAGAAGTTGAAGTATTGCCTGAGTGTATTATAAAAAATTCTCTTTAAATATTGAGTTCTAGTGAGATTGATGTTTTTTTTCTTTCTAATGCAGCTGGCAAACACTTAGACAGCTTGGTCTTGGATGCCTTAAGGCAAGCGTTGTACGGACGTTACTCACTTTGCATTAACCAGGGGGCGCTTGTAACCTGAAGATAAAACCACGGATGCGGAGTAACAATGCCCCTGTAACGCTCTACGATCCTATTAGGACCGGGACCTACGATTTAAAAGTGGATTCCGAACCACTACAAACATCCATGGCACCGCCGGGATTCGAACCCGAAGCCTGGGGTACCGAGCGCCAGAGCGCTAGCCACTCGGCCATTCAGGCCCTAGTGAGATTGATGTAATTATAACAATTAATAATTCGATTTCTCTAAATTCTGCATTACAATTAGGAAAGCGGAGACTAAAATCTAGTTATCCAGTTTGTCTCATCCTTTTACTTAAGCATTATTTAATGAGACAAAAAAAAGTACAAAGGGTTCGAGGAAGTGGGGGAAGGTGCGAACTTCCCAAGTGTCACTAAAAAAATTGTCTACCACATTTTGTTCTTGATGAGAATGTTGAAATTATAACGTTTATTAAGAACTCGATTTCTTAAAAATAATCATTACAATTAGGTAAGCATATACTAAAGTTTGGTTATCCAACTTGTATTTTTATTTTACATAAGTATAGTTTAATAAGACAAAAAAAAAAAATACACTGGGTTCGAGGAGTTCAGTGAGGGTGCGAACTCCCCAAATGTCATTCTGTCTGTGACAGTAAATACCAAAGTTGTCTCACTAAAGTAGTGAGCTTCTGCTAAAATGTAAGCAAGGTTCACAAGTCCATATATCAATTCGTGAAATACAGCCTGAGTAAAAACTTTAAGGCCAGTAAAATTTTGAGAAAATGTAAAATGAAATAAAAGGGATTCAAATAATATTAATTATTAAAGTTCGTTGATAAGAAATAAATGCTGTAAACATAATTTGTAAATACATAATTATGAGAAACGTGGTTATTTACAAAGTTAGTATTTCTGCCTGAGTAAAAACTTTAAGGCCACCAGTCATATTTTAAAAATAAACATAATATAATCGTGTAATTGCTATTGCAACTACTAGCTTATTGGCAACGCTGCAATTTTCATATTTGTCATATGTTTCTTCGAAGTATTGGTGATCTTTTGTGAAGATGGCGAAAGGGTAAGAAGTTAACTGATCGTGAAAGAGGACAGATCGAAGCTTTGTCTTCAACTGGAATGAGTAGTCGTGCTATTGCGATAAAGATAGGAAGATCAAAGACTGTAGTCAACAATTTTTTAAAATTGAAAGACAATTATGGAAAAAGAATACTGCTGAAAGACCTAAAGCTTTGTCCTCGCGTGATGAAAGAAGAGTTTGCCAACTTGCATCTACTGGAAAGTACTCAACCAGGAAACTGATTCCGACGACAGGTTTAAGGTTTGTCAAAAATCGATTTATAACACAATTAGAAGGTCTGGAAGGTACACTTATACAGCAAAATTGACTAAGCCTCAGTTACTGCAGAGACACAAAATAGAGCGTTTGAACTTTGGCCAGAAAGTCATGACCTGGGACAACCAATGGATAGAAATTATTTTTTCTAACGAAAAAAAAATGGAATTTGGATGGACCAGATGGCTGGAATTTCTACTGGCATGATATAAGAAATGAAAAAGAAATATTCTCCAAGCGCGAATTAGGTGGAGGGTCTGTCATGACTTGGGGCTGTTTTTCTTACAATGGTGCGGGCTCAATTGCATTCGTTTCAGGTAGAATGAATTCACAAGGATACCAAAATGTCCTAACAAATCATCTTTTGCCAAATGCTGAATGTCTTGCTGGAGAAAATTGGAAATATGAGCAAGACAATGCACCGATCCATTCGAGTAACAGCACAAAAATTGGTTCCAAGTCAACAATGTTGAAACTGAAATGGCCAGCTAGATCACACTGAACCCAACCCAATCGAGAACCTTTGGGTTGACTTAGCAAGAAGAGTTTATCCAAATGGGAGACATTTTACATCAACAACAGAGCTGAAATCTACTATCGAAGAGGAATGGTATAAAACCGACCCTACCCTTTGTCAAAAACTCGTTTCATCCATGAAAACAAGAATATTTGAAGTAATGCGAAGTAATGGCTCCTACACAACCTTCTAAGAAATTGTAATTTTTTCTCATATGTTATTTTCTATGTTGGCCTTACAGTTTTTTACTCAGGCTCAAATATTCATTTGTGTGTTCTGTAATATTTTCTAATAATAAAATATTTACAAATTAATTTTTCTACTTTTTTTACTTTTATTTAAGCTCAATAATTATCAATCAAATGGTATTTTATTTCTTCAGTTTAAATGTTTCCATTTTCTCAAAAATGTCAACTGGCCTTAAAGTTTTTACTCAGACTGTAGTAAGTGACCAACAGTTGTAGCAAGAAACCGTGAACCCACTTGGGTAGGCGACGAGCTTTGTTTTTACCATCTTTGTTGACCGTTTTTAACGTTTTTACTGAATCATGTTTTTTTTAATTTTGTCACGAGCTATTGGATTATTTAAATTTCCTTCGCGATCTTTTATACACAATATTTTAAATTCTTGTCATGTTTTTTTTTATGTAAAATATTAATTTAAATTTCTTTCACAAATTAATAATAAATTATTTAAATACTATAAAATTGTTCTAAAAAGGTCGTCTGGGAAAGCAAAGAGAATTTTTAAAATGAAAACGAGATTTTGCAGGAATTGAAAATCGTTTGCTATTTTAAAGTTTATTTTTAAGAGTGTTTTATGTTTTTTTTTTGTTCTTACATTAAATTCTAAAAAATTATATCGGTAACATGTATATCGACGCATCGATAATTTTTTTTTCGTTTTAAATTAAGTATTTAAAATTTGCAGTTATTCATTATTTAAAAGTAGAGTTATTAAAAATTAATATTAAATTAACATTTAAATTGCTAGAGGATTTTAGTTTGGAAATGCCCATTTACTTTTAAACTATCAGGTTCTTATTTAACTTAATGTTTATCCTTTTCATTTAATTATTATTATTTCGTTGTTTATAATGGTTGTTTATGCTTTGTGGATTTAATGATTTATCCTTTTTTTTTTTTTAATATAAGACGGGTAAAAAAATATTGTCATAAAAGTAATTTTTTTTTTTGTGCTGTCTTTTAAAATAAAAATATGTCACTTAAATTAAGTTTTTAACTTAAATTTTATCTACGCATTAAATTTGAACTCTACGAATTAAATTTAATAAAAAAACGATGGAATGTAAACTGCCTCGCTATAAAAATTTTCGAAAAATTTTCAAACTTAGCGAGATTTTTCCATATTTCTTTGCAAAAAAGAAATAATAAGTGAATTAAAAAAATAGTATACTCATCATAATTTTTTTTCCTCGCCTTACTAGAATGTTTATACATCAGCTTTGCAAATTTTCTGTTAATTACTTTTTTTGAAAGAAGGGAAAAAATGTTTCGAAATAAGTTTCTTTTTAATTGGGAGTTTTTTTTTCTTCAATTCCCTCATGTCGTTGCTTTGTGATATATTAAATAAGAACACCCAATTAAAAACCGAAGTTTATCAAAAAAATAAATTAAAATTCACCAAAAAAGAATATGATTTTAATTCCCGCTCGTTTAACTAATATAACGACATTACATTAAGTGAATAATAATACAGGATAACTTTTTCAAATAAAAAATTAAGTTAAGAGTAAAAAAAAAAATTATTATTTTTTTTTTTTTTTTTTAAAGTTGTCTGTATTAAAAGGGGGTATAAAAAGTTTATATCAAGTTTTATCTAGAGGTATTATAAGATATATATATATATTTACTTTTCCATATTTTTAAACAAGGCAAAAAAACTTTATTTTTATAAAGATGATACAAAGATGTTAAAAGAAAGTCAATTTTTTACGTCCTTTTCTTTTGGAATTGAAGAAATGCTACGAGAGTTGTTCTACTTCTTAACCAAATACGATACAAAGAGTTTTCAAAATTCAAGAAATGTTTTCCTTTTTTTTTATAAGCCTTCTATAATGCGGATGTCAACAACATTAAAACCACTCGGGAAATTGAAAAGGCAGATAGAACAGCCTATTTTTTTTAAAGTTAAGTGCCGCAAATATAAACAAAGATATTGCTTTAAATCCCAGTGGAATTACTTTACAAGTCTTTAAGTCTTGAAGCACCTGCAAATAATACTAAATATTTCAACGGAAACTTGGTTTTTATTCAAACTGTTTGAAGTATTGACTATAATTTCCGCATTATTAAAAAAATTTTGTATTTAAACTTTGAGTTCTTGAAGATAATGATGTAATTATAACATTTATTAAGAACTAGATTTTTATCTAAATTAAGCATTACAATTAGAAAAGCAGATCCTAAAACATTTGGTTAACCAATTTGTCTCTTCATTTTATTTAACGGCCTGATGGCCAATTGGCTAGAGCTCTGGCCTTTCGTATCACAGGGTCCAGGTTCAAATCCTGGAGGTAGAATGTTTTTAGCAGTTCGAAATTCATGGTCTAATTTGTAGATCCCAGTGTAATTAGCCTAAAGTGTGCAAAATATATCCATCGAGCACAAACCAAACCAAACCATTGAATATATATGCGAGAGATTCAACTTTAAAAATGTTCCCCCAGGGTTACTTTCCACTCTGCACTTACATCTGCCCCCGCTTCACTCCAAGGTTATCTTGGGAGTTTCAAACCCTCTTTGGCACCTCTTGAAGCCTATTTCCATATTCAGTATGCATTTTCCATAAGCAAGTTCATTGTTTGTAATATACACTGAAGTGACAAAAGTCATGGGATTGCAATATGCAAATTTTCAGATGGCAGTAGCATCGCGTAGAACAGGTATAAATGCGCAGTGCTTTAGCAGAGCTTTCATTTCTGTTCAAGTTATTCATGTGAAGAGGTTTTGACGTGATGATGACCACACGACGGGAATTAACAACTTTGAACGCGGAATGTTAGTTGGTGCTAGACGCATGGGTCATGCCATTTCAAATCGTTAGGGAATTCAACATTCCCAGATCCACTGTGTCAAGAGTGTGCCAAGAGTATGAAATTTCAGGCATAACATCCCACCATGGACAGCGCAGTGGTCGACCGCCTGCACTTAACGACCGAGACCGGCGACGTCTGCAAAGAGTCGTAAATTCTAACAGACAAGCAACACTGCGTCAAATAACCGCAGAAATCAATTGAGACGTACAAGGGACTTGTCTGTTAGAACTGTGCGGAGAAATTTGGCTTTCTTGGGGCTATTCCAGCAGAAGACCGACTCGAGTGCCTTTACTGACAGAACGACATCGCTTGCAGCGGCTCTCGTGTGCACGTGAGCATATCGGTTGGTCCCTAGATGAATGGAAAACCGTGGCCTGGTCCGATGAGTCACGATTTCAGTTGGTAAGAGCTGATGGTAGGGTTCGCGTGTGGCGCAGACCCCACGAAGCCATGGACCCAAACTGTCAGCAAGGAACTGTTCAAGCTGGTGGTGGCTCCGTAATGGTGTGGGCTTTTTTTTTCATGGCATGGACTTGGTCCTCTGGTGCAACTGGACCGAACATTGACTGGAAATGCTTATGTTCAGCTACTTTGAGATCACTTGCAGCCATTCATGGACTTCATGTACCCAAACAACAATGGGATTTTTATGGGATGACAATGCGCATGTCACCGGGCCACAACTGTTCGATTGGTTTGAAGAAATTCTACAATTCCAACGAATGATCTGGCCACCTAGATCGCCCGACATGAATCCCATCGAGCATTTATGGGACATCATCGAGAGGTCTGTTCGTGCCCAAAATCCTGCACCATCAACGCTTTCACAATTTGGACGTCTATCGAGACAGCATGGCTCAATATTTGCAGAAGACTTCCAACGACTTGTTGAGTCCATGCCACGTCGAGTTGCTACATTTCGCCGGGCGAAATGAGGGCCGACACGATATTAAGAGGTATCCCATGACTTTTTGTCACTTTGTATATCTTACCGTAGAGCGAAAAAAAATCTTCATTTTATTCAAGTATAGTTATAAAAACAAAAAAAATACTAAAGATGTTCGAGGATATGGGAGCAAAGAAATCCCCAAATGTCAATCTGGCTATGGTAAAATAAATCAAAATTGGCTCATTGAAGTAGTGCGCCTCTGTTTAAAATGTAAGCAAGCTTCATTAGTCCATAAATAGATTCATAAAATTTTAAATGGAATCATTTGATACAAGTAGACGTGCATCCTGATGGGTGGCTGGCGGGCTTGTGCCAACTGACACCTCCAACCCATAATGAAACGTGTGCACGTGTTCAAACTGACAGTTTCACACTTACGCCCAATTGTTTTATTTGTTAAATACTGAATTGGCTTTATATGGAGCGATAATATTCTGCATGTTCAGTCCGCGCTGGAACAAACCGGTTTGGAGAACGACGCTCACCTCTCAAGCAATCAAATATGGATGGATCTGTAGAAAATGGAAACAGGTCTACAAAAGAAAACCTTTGTTAACAGTGATGATTATAATGAATATTTATGATTATGAGAGAGAATATTTCGTTTCTTGATCAACTTTTTTGTCTTTAACCACTTTCAACATTTCTTATTGGTTAATTTTTTTTTTAAAAAATTTTCACGAGCTGTTGGATTACTTAAATTTTGTACAGCATATTTTTTTTATAAATAATATTTTTTAAAATTACTGTCACAATCTTTTAAAGCATAATATTTATCTAAATTTCTTTCTTTAACTAATAATAAATTAAATAACATAAAATTGTTTTAAAAGATCGTCTAGTGAAAGCAAAGACAATTTTATTTCAAAGCGAAAACCAGATTTTTCATGAAAAGAAAATCTTTTTGTATTCTGTAGTTCTTTATTTTTTTAAGATTGTTCGTATGTGTTCTGTTCTTACATTAAAATCTATTTTATTTATTGGTAACCGATATATCGGCCATGCCGATTATTTTTTCCTTTTTAAATTAATTATGCAAAATTTGTAATTATTCATTATTTGAAATAGAGTTATTAAAAATTAAGATTAAATTAACGACTAAATTGTTAGAGGAATTTGGCTTGGGAACCGCCATTTACTTTAAACTATCAGTTTCTTATTTAACATAATGTTAATTTTTTTGTTTAATTATTAATTCGTTGTTTAAGATTGTTATTTATCCAGCTTGTTAGATTTAATGATTAATTCACCGTTTTTTAAATATAAGTTGAAAAAAATATAAATACATTCATAGAAGTAACTTTTTTGTACAGTGTTTTAAAAATAAAAAAAATATTTCACTTAAATTAAGTTTTTAGCTTAAATTTTATTTGGGACAGTAAATTTGATGTCTACTCGAAAAATGTTTAAACTTAGCGAGATTTTGTGTAATTCTTTAAAAAAAAAAAATTAAGTCAATTAAAAAAATAGTATACTCATTATGATTTTTAATATTATGATTTAATATTATGATTTTTAATACTCATTATGGTAATTATAACATTTATTAAGAATTGTTATTTCTCTAAATTAAGCATTACAATTAGTAAAGCAGATCCTTATATTTGATTTTCCAATTCATCTCTTCATTTTATTTTTCGCCTTGATGGCCAATTCGCTAGATGTCCTTTGGTACGAAAGGGCTCAGGTTCAAATGCTGGCGGTGGCACGGATGTTTGTGAGTGATTCGGAATCCATATTAAACTGTAGGTCCCGTTCTAATTAGCCTAAATAAATTCCAAAATATGACCGTAACGCTCTACTGTCTTATTTGCACACTTTAAGACAAACCAATGAATATATTCCCACTCTGCACCTGCACCTGCACCTATTCCATTCTACACATCACTATTAATAAAGCATTTTCTTTTATAGACCAGTTTCCATTTTCTAAAACCCCGTCCATATCTGAATGCTTGAATGGCGAGCGTCGTTCTCGAACACTCTCTAAACAGGTTCAGGTTAACAGGTTAACAATCTTAGGAAAACAATAGTTCCGCTCCAAATATAATCAATAGAGTATTTAACAAACAAACACAATTGGGCCTAAGTGGGAATTGTATATGAGTTTGAACACATGCATATGTATCATGATAGGTTTGAAGGGGAGCTCAGGGCCGCCGCCTACCCACCTGGGTGGGCGCCTGCCTTTTGAAATACTGGGCATTTACGATTTTAAAAATCGATCTAGGAGCATGTGAAACTTGCTTACATTTTTACAGAGGCTCACTAATTTAACAGGCCAACTTTGGTCTCTTTTGTTACAACAGACTGAAATTTGGGTAGTTTGCACCTTTCCCCTACCTCCTCAAATCCCTTTGTATTTTTTCTATTACACAAAAATTAAATAAAATGTAGATTGGTCTATTGATCTACGGTAGGATATATATTACAAATGATCAACTTGATTATGGGAAATGCATGGAGAGATGCACGGGCAGATATATGTGCAGAGTGGAAAGTTCTCATAGGTCCACCTTTGTAAAGTTGTATCTCTCACATATATACATTGGTTTGTCGCTTTATGGTCATATTTGGTTGTGCAAAATATGACCGTAGAGAGCTACTGTCATATTGTGCACACTTTAGGCTAATTTGACAGGGAACTAAAGTTTAACGTGGATTCCGAACTACTAACAAATATCCATGCTATCGCCAGGATTCGAACCTGAAGCTTCTGGTACCAAAAGCCAGAATGCTAGCTGATTGGCCATCAGGCCGACAAATAAAATGAAGTGACAAATTGGATAACCAAATTTTTAGGACCTGCTTTTCTAATTGTAATGCTTAATTCAGAGGAATCGAGTTCTTAATAAATGTTATAATTACATCGTTCCCACAAGAACTCAATGTTTAAAGACCATTGAAATATTAAGAATTATTTGCATGTGCTTCAAGACTTAAAGACTTGCAAAGTAACTCCACTAGGATTTAAAGCAATATCTATGTTTATATTTGTGGCACTTATGTTAAAAAAAATATGCTGTTTTATCTGCTTTTCAATTTCCCGAGTGGTTTTAATGTTGTTGACATCCGCATCATATAAGGCTTATAAAAAAAAAAAAGGAAAACATTTCTTGAATTTTGAAAACTCTTTGTATTGTATGTGATTAAGAAGTAGAACAACTCTCGTAGCATTTCTTCAATTCCAAAGAGAAACGGACGTAAAAAATTGACTTTCTTTTAAAACATCTTTAAAAATATGGAAAAGTAGAAAAATGTATATCTTACAATACCTCGAAATAAAACTTGATATAATTTTTTATACCTCCCCTCTTAATACAGACAATTTTTAAAAAATATATATATTATTTTTTTCTCTAACTTAATTTTTATTTGAAAAAGTCATCCTGCATTATTATTCACTTAATGCAATGTCGTTATATTAGTTAAACGAACAGGAATTAAAATTATATTCTTTTTGGTGATATATATATATATTTTTTTGATAAACTTCTTCTTTTAATTGGGAATTCTTATTTAATATATCGCAACAAAATGACATGGGGGAATTGAAAAAAAAAAAACCTCTCCAATTAAAACGAAACTTGTTTTGAAACATTTTTTTTTCCTTTTAAAAGTAATTAACAGAAAAAATTGCAAAGCTGATGCATGAACATTCTAGTAAGGCAGGAAAAAAAAATATTATGATGAGTACACCATTTTTTTATAAATTCACTTATTTTTTTTTTGAAAAGAAATACACAAAATCTCTTAAAGTTTTAAAATTTTTCCTGAAGTTTTCTAGCGATACAGTTTAAATCCCATCCTTTTTAAAAAATTAATACGTAGAGACCAAATTTAATGTCGTAGATAAAATTTACGTTAAAAATTTAATTTACGTAAAATATTTTTATTTTAAAAGACTGTACAAAAACAAATTAATTTTATGAAAGTACTTATATAGGTTTTCCCAACTTATATTGAAAAAAGGTGGATTAATAATGAAATCCACCAAGCTTTATAAGCTACTATCATGAAAAACGATTTAATAATTAAATAAACAAAATTATTTTTTTATTTAATTATTAAATCGTTGTTCATGATTGTAGCTTATAAATTCGTTTTTCCATGATTGTAGCTTATGGAAAACAAAAACTGATAGTTTAAAGTAAATGGCGATTCACAAGCTAAATTCCTTTAACAAATTAATCATTAATTTAATCTTAATTTTTAATAACTCTGTTTTAAATAATAAATAACTACAAATATAAAATAGTTCATTTAAAAAGAAACAAAATTATCGGATTGGTCGATATATAGGTTGCCATGTAATTTGGAATTTAATATAAGAACAAAACGCATAACAACAATCTCAAAAAAAAAATAAACTATAGAATACCAAATGATTTTCGTTTGTTACAAAATCTCGTTTACCTTTTGAAATATAACTGTCTTGCCCATGCATAAAATGCAGGCAATACTTCAAATAGTTTGAATAAAAAACAAAGTTTCCGTTGAAATATTTCAAAATTATTTGCAAGTGCTTCAAAACTTAAAGACTTGCAAAGTAATTCCACTGGGATTTAAAGCAATATCTATGTTTCTATTTTCGGCACTTAACTTTAAAAAAATATAAGTTGTTCCATCTGCCTTTTCAATTTCCCGAGTGGTTTTAATGTTGTTGACATCCGCATTATAGAAGGCTTATAAAAAAAGGAAAACATTTCTCGAATTTCTAAAAACTTTGTATCGTATTTGGTTAACAAGTAGAACAACTCTCGTAGTATTTCTTCAATTCGAAAGAGAAAAGAACGTAAAAAATTGACTTTCTTTTAACATCTTTGTATCATCTTTATAAGAAATAAAGTTTTTATACCGTGTTTAAAAAAATATAGAAAAGTAACAAAAGATTTATCTTATAATACCTCGAAATAAAAACTTGATATAAACTTTTTTTCATAACTACAGACATCAAAAAAGAAGAAAAAAATTAATTTTTTTTACTCTTAACTTAATTTTTTGTTTGAAAAAAAGTTTTCCGGTATTATTATTCACTTAATGTAGTGTCGTTATATTAGTTAAACGAGCGGGAATTTAAAATCATATTCTTTTTGGTGATTTTTATTTTTTTATAAATTTCTTGTTTTAATTGGGAGTTCTTATTTAATATATCGCAACGTAATGACATGGGGAATTGAAAAAAAAACCTTCCGATTAAAACCGAACTTATTTCCAAACATTTTTTAAAAACTTTTTAATAAAGTAATTAACAGAAAATTGCAAATCTGATGCATAAGCATTCTAGTAAGGTAGGGGGAAATTATGGTGTACACTGTTTTTTTTTTTTAATTCATTTTTTTTTTTTTTTTTTTGTTTGTTTCTTTGAAAGAAATACACAAAATCACGCTAAGTTTGAAAATTTTTCAAATAGTTTTAAAGCGATTACGTTTAAATTACATCAGATTTTTTTAAACTTTAATACGCGGAGATCAAATTTAATGTCGCAAATAAAATTTACGTTAAAAACTTAATTTACGTGACATACTTTTATTTTAAAAGACTGTACAAAAAATTAATTTTATGAAAATATTTATATATTTTTTTTTTTTTTTAACTTATATTGAAAAAAGCTGAATTAATATCTAAAATCATCAATCTTTATAAACAACAATTATGAACAAGGAATTAATGATTAAATAAAAAAATAAACATTATGTTACATAAGAACCCGATATTTTAAAGTAAATGACGATTCCCAAATCAAAATCTTCTAGCAATTCAACCGCTAATTTAATTTTAACATTTTATAACTCTATTTTAAATAATGAATAACTACAAATTTTAAATAGTTAATTCAAAATGAAACCAAAATATAATCGGTATGTCTGATATGCAGGTAACCAATAAATAAAATAAAATTTATTGTAAGAACATAACGCATAATAACAATTTTAAAAATAAACTCTAGAATACCAAACGATTTTCTTTTCTTGAAAAATATCGTTTTCACCTTTAATAAATTCACCAGACGAACGCTTAGAACAATTTTACATTATTTAATTAATTTATTATTGGTTAGTGAAAGAAATTTAAATATATAATGTATATAAAAAATGGCGGATATTTTATTATATTATTTATGAAAAGATTACGTAGGAAATTTGAGTGATCCAATATCTCGCGGGGAAATTTATAAAAAAAAATTAACCAATAAGAAATGTCGAAAGTAGTCAAAGACAAAAAAAAAAAAAAAAAAAATTGATCAAGAAATCGAAAAATTCCCTCATAATCATAAATAGGTTTTCTAATCATCACTGTTAACAAACATTTTTCTTTTGTAAGGTCATTTGGCATTTTTCTGAATCCCTGTCCATACTTGAATGCTTGATTGGCGAGCGTCGTTCTCGAACGCTCTCCAAACTGGTTTGTTCCAGCACATATTGCTAATGCAAAATCAATGCTTGGGAAATCAATATTTCTGCTACAAAAATAGTTAATAAAGTATTTAGCAAATAAAAACAATTGGGTCTATGTGGCAATTGGCCTTGGGTTTGAACACGTGCATGTGTTTCATTATAGGTTTGAAGGGGAGGGGCTGAAGCCCGCCTGCCTTTTTCAAATGTTGGGTATTTACGATTTTAGAAATCGATCTAGGAAAATGTGAAGCTGGGCATTCTCACAGAACATTTTCCCACCGAGGCGAGAGACGTGAAGATTCAAGAGGCAAGGACTCACCCCTTTCTATAGCATTGCCCTGGAAAAATCTCTTCTGAAAGTCAAACCGGTTTCAGACGACCGCGGTGAGGAGTGATTGGATTTTTTTCGCTTGCATCTTTGGGGGAGCCTTAACTGCCCACCTTGCCCCCATCTCCACCTTCCATCCCTCATTTTTTTTTTTTTTTTTTTAATTAAACCATACTTGGATAAAATGCAGATTGGTTTGTCGCTCTAATGTAGGATATATTATAAACAATCAACGTGTTTATAGAAAAGTCATACTGCATACGGAAATGGACTTACAGAAGTACTAAAGAGGGTTTGAACCTCCCAAGAAAACCATGGAGTGATGCGAGGGCAGATGGAAATTTCACCATTTCACCATGCACCTTTATAAATCTCTTGCATATATTCATTGGATTCGTTTGTTGTTCCATGGTCATATTTAGCAAATTTTAGGCTAATTAGACCGAGACGTACAGTTTAACGTGGATTCGAACCACTCACAAACTTCCACGCCACCACCAGAAATCGAACTTGAAGCCTCTGGTACCAAAGGCCAGAGTGCTAGCCAATTGGCCATCAGGCCGCTAAATAAAATAAAATTGGATAATAAAATACCAACTTTTCTAATTGAAATGCTAAATTTAGAGAAATTCAATTCTTAATAAATGTTATAATTACATCATTCTCACAAGCGCTGAATGTTTAAAGACAATTTTTTTTAATAATGTTGAAAATACTTGCAATACTCAAAATAGTTTGAATAAAAACAAAGTTTCCGTTGAAATATTTATAAGTATTTTGCAAGTGCTTCAAGACTTAAAAGACTTGCTTAAAGTAATTCCCCGTGGATTTAAAGCAATATCTATGTTTATATTTGCAGCAGTTAACTTAAAAAAATATATGCTGTTTTATATGCCTTTTCAATTTCCCGAGTGGTTTCAATATTGTTGACATCCGCATTATATAAAGCTTATAAAAAAAAAAAAGGTAAACGCTTCTTGAATTTCGAAAACTTTTTGTATCGTATTTGGTTAAGAAGAAGAACAACTCTCGTAGCATTTCTTCAATTCCAAAGAGAAAAGAACGTAAAAAAAAATTGACTTTCTTTTAACATCTTTGTATCATCTTTATAAGAAATAAAGTTTTTATGCGGTATTTAAAAATATGGAAATGTAAAAAAATATAAATCTTATAATACCTCCAAATAAAACTTAATATAAACTTTTTTATAGCTCTTTTAATACAGACAACTTAAAAAAAAAAAAAAGAAAAAAAATCTTTTTTTTAACTTTTAACTTAATTTTTCGTTTGAAAAAGTTATCCTTATTCACTTAATGTAATGCCGTTAACGTGGTATGTTAGTTAAACAAGCTAGAATTAAATCATATTCTTTTTCGTGATTTTTTTCTTTTTTTTGATAAACTTCATCTTTTAATTGGGAGTTCTTATTTAATATATAGCAACGCAATGACATGGGAGAATTGAAAAAGAAAACCCTCCAATTAAAACGAAACTTATTTCGAAACATTTTTTTTTTTTTTTTACCGTAAAAAAGTAATTAACAGAAAAATTGCAAAGCTGATGCATAAACATTCTAGTAAGGTTAAAAAAAAAAAAATTATGGGTATACTGTTTTTTTTTTTTTTTTTAATTCACGGTTTTATTTATTATTTTTTATTTATTTATTTATTTTTTTGTTAAATAAACAAAATCTCGCTAAGTTTGAAATTCTTCCGAGATGTTTTAAAGCGATGCAATTTACATTCCATGACTTTTGCTTAAAAATTTAACAAGTAGAGATCAAATTTACTGACGCATAATAAAGTTACATCAAAAACTTAATTTACTGTACATATTTTCCCTTTAAAAGACTGTACAAAAAAACAATAATTTATAAAAGTATTTATATATTTTTTTTATCAACTTACATACAAAAAAATTGATCTATTAATAATTAAATCCATCAAGTTTTATAAGGAACATTCATTTACTAGTGAATTAATAATTAAATAAAAATAAACATTATGTTATATGATGAACTAACACTTTAAAGTAAGTGACGATTCCAAAATCAAAATTCTTTTGAAATTTAATCGTTAATTTATTCATAATTTTTAGTAACTATATTTAAAATGATTAATAACTACAAATTTTAATTAGCTATTTTAAAAGAAAAAAAATGTAATCAATATGGCCAATATACAGATAACCAATAAATAAAACAGAATTTAATAAAAGAAGAAAGCCCATAATATTAATCTATAAAATAAAGAAACTATAGAATTATAGAAAAAGAACTATATAATTAAGATTATAAAGAACTATAAAATAAAGAAAAAAAAAAAAAAAGAATTTTTTTTTTTTCTTTCTAATGCAGCTGGCAAACACAGACATGGTCGTCTTGGATGCCTTAAGGCAAATGCTGCGCAGACGTACTCACTTTACATTACCCAGGGGGCGCGTGTAACTTGAAGATAAGCTACGGACGCGGAGTAACAATGCCCCCGCAACGCTCTACGATTCTATTAGACCGGGACCTACTTTTTAAAGTGGATTCGAACCATTACAAACAACCATAGCACCGCCGGGACTCGAACCCGAAACCTGTGGTACCGAGCGCCAGAGCGCTAGCCACTCGGCCATTCAGGATTACATTATTTAATTAATTTATTATTAGTTAGTGAAATAAATTTAAATGAATGTTTTGTATAAAAAAGGTCTTGACAGGAATTTAAAATAGTATCTCTAAAAATGAAGTGAAATTAATTTAAATAATCCAATAACACGTAAAAGATATTTAAAAAAAATAATAACCAATAAGAAGCGTTGAAAATGGTGGATAAAAAACTCCACTAGCATCATTGCTTTAGCGCGACACTTGGGCCACTGATAAAGTGCGGATCTAGAGTGCACGAGGGGCTAGGTCTGAATCCGCTGGTGGCGTCACTGGTGTTCAGAAACGAGGAGATTGAATGGAAATTGTGACATTACGTGCAAAAGGTGTCTCGCATTTATAATCAGACTGCCAGATTGAAGCCTTTCGGCTTTTTCCCCATACGACATGAGAATGCTGTGCAGTCACCCCTAAAAGTCCTCCTAGAAGGTATTATCCACCTATCATCACCCATCGGTGGACTGTTCGTGGATTACTTAAGTAGTACATGATTTGGTTTATCTTGTCGCTCTATTGTCATTTTGTGCACATTTTGGGCTAATTAGACCGGGACATACAGTTTAATGTGGATTCAGAATCATTACTAAACATCTATGAAAAGCCAAGAATCGAACCTGAAGCCTGTGTCTCCAAAGGTGGTTCCAGAGCGCTAGCCAATTGGCCGTCAGACCGTTAAATGGTACATGGGGTCCATCGATATAACATGCACAAAATTAAAAAAAAAAAAAAGCATCGTTGTAGTCACTGCACTCAAAACCGAGGAGACTCGATGACGATTGTGGCAATATCTGTCAAACTCTTCAAATCGATAGTCAGGCTGATTGTTTGAAGTTTTCCGGGTTTTTCTCCCATACGACACGCATATGCGAGTCAGTTAACTCTAAAAGTACTCCAGCGAGACACTATCTTTCACTCATCATCCGTCAGTGCGCTGCTCATGATAAACAAGCTTTGCCCTCAAACTTTCTAACCTACAGAGGGCTTTTGGTACATAATTAGTTCACGAGGCTCATCGATGTTACACACTCAAAAAAAAAAAAAAAAAAAAAAAAAAAACTTTTAATAAAAGCATTTTTATAGTTTTTGCTTTAAAAATGAGGGGACACGATGGCGATTGCGACAATTTGTGTCAAATTCCTCGGATTGATAATCAGGCTGTGTTTTGGATGTTTTTCGAATTTTCCCCCATGCATATGCGAGGCAGTTACCCCTAAAAGTCCTCCCGGAAGGCACTCTCCTTCCCTCATCATCCGTCAGTGGGTTGCTCGTGGTAAACAAGCTCACTGATAACCCTTAAACTTCCTAACCTACAGGGGCTTTCAGGTACATAAGTGGTGCATGAGACCCATCGATGTTACACACACACAAAAAAAAAAAAAACTTTTGATAAAAGCATTTTTATAGTTCCTGCTTTAAAAACGAGGAGGCTCGATGGAGATTGTAATGATATGTATCAAACACTTCGCGTCGATAGTCCGGCAACTTGTTCGAAGTTTACCATGTTTTCTCCCATACGATACTCATATGCGAGGCAGTTATCCCAAAAAGTCTTCCCAGAATACACTAACCTTCCCTCATCTTCCGTCGGTGAGCTGCTCGTGTTAAATATCAAGCTCACCGATGTTCCATCTTCAACCTTTCTAATAACCAGGGGCACTTTTGATGGTGAGGATGGTTTTTTTTTTTTGAGTGCGTAACATTGATGCTCATATACTACTTATGTACCAGAAGCCTCCTTTAAGTTAGAAAGTTTGAGGGTAGAATATCAGTGAGCTTATTTACCACGAGCAGCTCACTGACGGAAGATGAGGGAAGGGTAGTGCTTTCAGGCAGAACTTTTAGGGTAACTGTCTAGCATAAGCGTGTTGTATTGAGAATACTGGAAAACTTCCAACAAGAAGCCTGACTAACAAAGCGAGATGTTTGACACATATTGCCACAATCGTCATCGAATCTCCTGGGTTTTGAAAGCATTGACTACAACAATACTTTTTTTTTTTTAAAAACATTTTGTGTGTGTCACATTGATGGGCCTCGTGTAACATGGTCAATTGACTTCATTCCTAATAAATATGGCACATTTTTATAATAAAGAACACCCACTGATGAGTTCTAGAAAAATACGAAGTTTGGATACGAATTATAATAGATGCAGGTTGAAAGCATAACATTAAAAAAAAAAAAAAAAAAAAAAAAAAAAAAAACATCGCCATTTTCGCTCCTCTATTCCCACTTGAAAATCATCAATAAAATATTCAAATTGAAGACAGATATACGCGTGTACCCCGGCGGCCCCCTGTTTTAATGTTATTCTCATGTCGGGAACACGTTTTCCAAGTTTCGCAGGTACCAAAGAGCGCAGAAAAGGAAGGGTAAAAAAAAAAAAAAAAAAATTAATCTTTCAATTTAAATATTTTTTTATGTAAATTTATACAGGGTAACAGCGCATGGGCTCATTTACATTTTTCTCATTACATTTTTTTTTTTAGATTCGATTTTTTTTTTTTTTTTTAAAAGCATTCGCAGTCTTTTGCACTGAATCTATGATAGTATTCAAATCCGAGCCATTATATTGATAGTGATGCGATATTTTATGTAGGATGCAAGTTATTGAAAAGTTTTTACTACAAACTAGACGGTTCTTAAAAATTTGTTTTTCAATGTCTGATGCAACTAATTTATTATTCAAGTGCTTTTATGCATCGTAATCATATTCCTTAACATATATGTATACATAAAAACATCGTTTTTGCAAAATTTATAAATCAGTTTCAAGTAGTTGTTTTTTCTTATGTCTTGTTCTATAAAAAGGAAGAAAAAAAAAAAAATTGTGAAAGGAATTTATGTTCAATAAAAAAAATTAAATTTAATTGAGTTTTACTGAATATAAAAGATGTCTCAAAAATATTTGGTGAAAATGGAAAGGACTGAAGTAAACATGTTTTGTAAAGGAACGTGTTGGCAGAAGTGGCATGTATAACACTGTCCGTAAAGAAAATGTGAACCACAAAAAGTAAATTAGAAAGATAAGTAAAGTAAAAGAAATAAACATTTTATAATTACTTAATTATACAACATTTTAATGATTATTACTAAACTTTCAAATAAAAGAGTGAACACCAATAATAATGTAAGATCCACAACGACAGCGCAGTGATTGGTCAGGCATGATACGCACTTTTCCAACATCAGTTTACAATAAAGTCACTAAGTCTTCAGCGGATTCAATGGAACTTTCATATATCAAGTTTTTAATTGGTCCACAGAAAACAAAGTCCATGTGTCAAATTTGTAAATCGAAGCGATTAACAAAGGAGAAAGACCATACCATTCGATATAAATATCGGACACAAGATTCTGACATTAAGTAATTTCTGACGTTTCTCGTGAAGTGAGCTGGGGTTCCATCATGTTGGAACCACGTTCGTTTGCTTACAGCTGGGGAAACATCGGAAAGAATTTGACAAGATAACTTGTAAAAGATGCCGTATGTGTCGATTAAAAATGTGCGAGAAATGTGCGCTTGACAATTTTGCCGATGTACTTAACATTTTGTTGATGTACACATAGCTGTTGTGAATCTCGCTAAATTTTGACGCACTCTGCTTTGAATCACCTATTGTAAAAGGTTTAATCATTAAAATGTTTCTTTTGTTCCTATTTCTTTACATGCTTTGCTTCTCTACCGTTTGGTTTTTCTCAATTTTACAGTCATTTTTTGCACACTTTAGACTAATTACACCAGGAACTACAGTTTAAAGTGGATTCTGAACTACAAAAACATCCATGGCGCTGCCAGAACTCGAACCCGAAACCTGTGCGCCAAGCGCCAAACGAAAAGTGAAATAGTTTTAAGTAACTTTAAAAGTGTAAAAAATAATTTTCTAAAATTCCTAAAGCTTGAATATTACAAGAGTATTTTGGAATAAAAACACAAAATTTTAAATCAAATTTCAACTTTTTGTAAAACCTCATCATTCTATGATGGGCTCTCTGTGGACAACCTTAGACGGCAAACACGCATGTAACAACAAAAACAGCGCTGAAAAATCAGGTTTCAAAAACATCATTAACTACTATTATTTACCTTGACATCCTAAGTCCAAAGTAATTAAAATGCAATTTAGGCAAACGAAGCCAATTAATTAATTTTATTATGGACCATTCGAATGGCTAATACAATTTAATTGTGCTGCTTGCTGACATACTTTCCCAACTTGGTGGTCTCACACTTTTGTGTACTCACAGATTTAGCAATTACCAAAGACAAACAACGATCCTCTGACTAATTCCTCAATTAAATGAACTCTCAAATTCTGCAGACGATAGTGAAATCCCAGGGACACCCCACTGGCACCCTCCTAAAAACTCGCCAACTTCTGCTACACGTGGCTCCCCAGGGAAGCATACTCTGCATGCGTTCTGTCATAGACACCCCTCCCCCTCCGGAGTCTACGAGCACCCCCCGTGGAAGCTGAGAAGGAACGTTTTCATTCGTTCATTAATATGCACCCACCCTCTCCAGTGAGCAGACGATTTTTAATGCAGCAGAAGTGAAACCATTCAACTTTTTGATGGCTTTCATTAGCGCAAATGGGATAGTGGCAGGTTCAGGATATGACATGAACGGGAGAAGTTTGGGAATGATGAGCCTCTTTCTTTTGCAAACGATTTTGGGGGTGTTCGAGATTTGAGTGGGGTGGAGCGAGATAAGAATCACTATGGTGCCAGGTTTGATCCAACAGTTCAGATGAAAATCGATAATACTGACTTACAGATAATGTCATTGTTATGTAACCTGCCACTGTCATACCAAACAACTTTGAGAAGCCTTCAATAAATTATTAGCTATAAAATTTTTATATAAATAATAGTACAAAGAATATAAATGACATTGATAATAATTAAATGACATCAATGACGCAAATTATATCGATATTGATATAAATAGCATTGATAATAATTAAATGGCATCAATGATACAAATTATATCGATATTGATATAAATAGCATTGATAATAATTAAATGACATCAATGATACAAATGATATCGATATTAATATAAATGACATCAATGGGGTAAATGACATTGATAATGCAAGTGACTATAACAGTATAAATTACATCAATAGTATAAATGGCATCATTAGCATAATTAACAACAATGCGATAAATGATATAAATAATAGCAATGGTATAAATGATATCGTTAATGGTATAAATGACAACGCTGATATAAATGACAACAATATCATAGATGATAGCAGTATGAAGGACATGATATAAATGATATCGATAACAGTATAAATAATCAATAGCATAGTTTATGTGTGTGCCTTCTTATGCAAGGCCTCAATTTACATCCAAATTTCCCCAAAAATGGCAGGAATATTTCTAACACTAAGCTTAGTTCAACTTGTCGTGTCCCCTCACGGGAGGATGGGTGCAGCTTCTGTTCTGATGGAGCACCCGTAGGTAGAAGTCTGACTTCTGCTCCGTGACGCTCTTACAGTCATAGGAGACTGAAACCTACGGCTTAAAGTGGATTCCGAATCACTACAAACATCCATGGCACCGCCGGAATTCGAACCCGAAACCTGTGGCACCGAGCGCCAGAGCGCTAGACACTCGGCCGTTCAGCCCCCCCCTAGTTCAACTAGAAAACAAATTTAGAAATTGTATAAATATTCAAAATTACTAAATAAGATAAATTAGATTTTTCGCCAATTTGGCGACATTTCGCTGTTGACAAATTTTTCATAGTTGACTTTTTTTTTTAATGCTGTTGCTGTTGGAATTTTCAACCCCTTCTTATGACTGGAATTATCCCCTCTCCCGTTTCCAGATGTTTGAAATTTGATCGTCATAGAGGCGCCTAGCCTATCCCTGCGTGAATTGGGCGAAAGAGTTCATTGAACTTCACCCAGGTTTTTATTGTTGAATTTGAAATGCCAGTTGATAACAGCATAAATAATATCAATAGCATAATTAACCTTGCAAAAACTGCAAATAACATTAGATGATATAAATGACATTGATAGTATAACCTTCTCATTCATATTGATAGATAATCATCTGCATTGATAGCATCGTCTAACAAAATAAATAACTAATTTAGGTACAGATGATCTTTAATAATATATAAAATTTGATAATTGAATTCCCATGAAATGTTACTCATGGATTATTATTAAAAAATCTCGATATGCATAATAGATTTGTTTGTCTGTTCATTATTCATAAAATTTAAAAACTGAAACATTTAGCATTCCAATTTTTCTTTGATTTTTTATTCGATGCATAGCCAAAAATAAAGAAAGAACTCGTGTTAGTATTTTTTTTAAAAATTATTATAAACTTAATTTTTTTGTTGTCTCGTGGTACAATGATTGAATTTATGAAATCATTTAATAACTTCTTTGCTTTTTCGAAATGTTCTATTACATATGATTAGCATTTATTTATTCTATTCTAAATTTTTTTATAAGTGAGTCAGATATATTTTTCCTTTACAATTTGAAAAACGATAAAATTTGTTATCAGATGTTTTAAGCTCATGATTTAGATTTCCTCTTGATTTCTTTGCGCATTTCCCTAATGGTTTTTCTTAATAAAATTGCCAAAATTAAAAATTTATTACAACTACTTTCTGTAATCACAGATCATATACGGTAGCACCTAAATAAAACATCACAATTTCTACTTTAAAAGAAAAAGATTTAAAAAAATAAGAGAACTGGAAAAACAAAAAAAAAAAAAAAACCATAATTAGCAAAAGCAAACCACAATCAATAACAAAAAAGCAGCAAAACACAAAAACAACAAATATTAGCAGCAAAAGCAAACAATAACAACAAGCACAAGCTTCAAACCTCAGTAACAAACCCCAACAATAGTACAAAAGCATATGACAAACAGCAGAAAACACAAAACACAAACAACAGCAAACAAAAAGCAAAAACAAAAAACAAATCCCAATCAACAACAAACTGCAGAAAAGCAAACAACAACAAAAAGCAGCAAAAGCAAAAACACAAACTGTTTGTTTCTCAGCTAGAGAAACAAACAGTAAATGTTGTCACCAAAAGCGAATCACAAGCAACAGCAAACAGCAACAAACACAAAATATAACAAATAGATAGCAAACGTAAACCACAACATTAACAAAAAAGTAAATCACAAATAACAGCAAAAAGCATCAAAATAAATCACAAACATTAGCAGCAAAAAGCAAACCACAAACACAAAAAGCAAATAACCGCAAACTACAAAAACAAGAAACACAAACGAAAAACAAACCACAAACAACAACAAAAACAATACACATTAACAGCGAAAGCAAGCCACATACATTATCAGCAACAAACATTATCAAACAAACATTAGTATCAAAAGCAAACCATAAGCAATAGCAAACAGCAGTAAATTCAAAACACAAGTCACAAACAACAATAAACAGCAGCAAAACAAACCCCAATATTAGCAACAAAACAAACCGCAAACGACAGCATACGCAAAATGCAAACAACAGCAAACCGTAGCAACCAAAAACACAAACAACAACAAACACCAGCAAAAGCAAAATAAACTTTAGCAGCGAATGCAAACAGCAACAAAAATTAGCAAAAACAAATCACAAACATTAGCAACAACAGCAAACACAAAGCACAAACAATAAACAACGACAAAAACAAACAACAAATAATAGCAGCAAAAAATAAATAAAAATAACACCATACAACAGCAAGCAACAAACTACAACAAATGGATCTAAAGCTGGATTCATAAGTAAAAATTTTGAGAATTATATGGATTATTTTAAGGCCTTATCAGAATATTATCTACAACAACAATAACAACAAAAAATCAACCACCAAAAGAATTCATGTTAAAGAATTCTTCCTCTGGTTGCTCAGTAAAAAAAGATACATTTTTAATAACTGACACTATAAAAAACGTGCCACTACGTAAAACAATTACAGCCGGCCAATTGTTCATTGTTGTTCAAAATTCCTCAAATCCATCAACGTCGGACGATCCATTCTTCAACAATGGATTTAGCAGCTAACCGCTTTCAATGCCCCTATCTCATTCTGCGGTTAACTAAAAGGAACTCTCGTTACAAACTGAGAGATAAGATACCATCACGTTTCATTTTTTAAACGGATTGGTGCAATGTACCATTCTTGAACCATGCACAGTCAGTTTGCAGCAGAAACACTGGTGGCAGTTTTGAAGGATTTGATAAATAAACTCGTTAACTCCAACAACAACTACATCGCTCACAGAATGAAAAAAAAAAAGTAAATAAATAAAATAAAGTGAAAAATTTTATCTATCGATCTTTAGATAATGCTCTTATAGTAGTGGTGATTATGTATTGTGCTGTACGCTATGATGTATTAGGTGTATCAAGTAACATTATCAATAATGGAAATTGATTTCTTGTATCAAGTAGTAGATGGAATGAATTGAGATTTTTTAATTGAATGGAGCTTAAAGTATGGCTGTATGGTTTTTGTATGTACTAATCATTCATTTAAATTCAATTGACACGAAAAGCAATGGAGACAATTAAAATCTACATAAGAAAAATATGTTAACAAAACAAACTGATATAGATAAAATTGATAAAATGATTTTCTTTAATAATTAAAAGCTGTTCCATGAATAAATACGTAGATTAAAAATAAAAGATGTTGATATGAGATTGTAATACTTTCGTAACAGAATGAAGCATTGTTGATTGGTTGTTTAAGATACCAATAGCAATGGAATTGCATCCATAAATAAATAGATTAACAAGTAAGAGGTATTAATATGAGATTGTAATATTTTCTTAATAGTTTGGAGAGTTATTGATTGGTTTAAAATATCAAAAATCAACAAAATTGATTCTATATAAATAAATAAATAATAAATTAACTAGTATAAATAAATAGATTATGAACAAATAATAGATTTAATAATATAAATAAATATATTAACGAATAAAAGGTGTTGATATAGGATTACAATATTTTTTAATATAACGAAGCATTGTTGATTGGTTGTTTAAAATACCAATAGCAATAAAATTTATTCCATAAATAAATATATTAACAAATAAGAGGTACTATTAGTATGGGATTGTAATATCTTTTAATAGAGTGAAACATTGTTCATTTCTTGTTTAAGATACCAAAAGAAGTAAAATTGATTTTATTAATAAAAAGATTAAGAAATAAAAGGTATTAATATGGTATTGTAATACTTTCTTAATAAAATACAGTATTATTGATTAAATGTTTAAGATACCAATAGCAATAAAATTGATTCTGAAGGAATCAAAACTTTCTAAATTAAATAAAACACTGTTTAATGAAGAACACATTTGCAACTATGTATTTAATGGGGAAATTAATCATGTAAATTGTATTTTTTATGTTTTAATGCTATTTTAATTCAAAATATATATATATATATATATATATATATAGAGAGAGAGAGAGAGAGGGGGAAAGTGGGAGAGAGAGAGAGAGACAGATAAAAAGTGTGTGTATATCACATAATTACATTAGTTCAGCAGACATATAAGATACCAACCAACAAAGTTACTTTACACAATTTTTTATACTTAATATTATGTGTATATGAAAATCAATATATGTGTGCAAATAGTGTACATAAAAACACGTATCTAATAAAATAAATTTATTTTTTATCAGACACACAAGTCTACTCTTTCTGTGATATAGTATATATATATATATATGTCTGTCCTTACGAATTTCCTGTAGCATACTGAAACTACAGACAATATTCTAGAAGAATCGAACAGGAAGAAGATTGCTGAATAATTGTGCTGTCTTAAATATTGAGCAACATGGGTTTCAACCGTGATATATATATATATATATATATAAAATATTATTCAATAAATATTGGATGTATATGTGGAAATACAAATGTGAAAGTATGTAGCTATGTTATATGGATTTATGCATTGCCTAAATAATATATCTATGTTTTTTTATTATTATTTTGAACCTACAATACCATATTATACCTGCAAAGTACTGATGAGAAAGGACAGTATCTGATATTTGTAAATGTATATTATTTTATTATTTTACTATAACTATCACCGAATATTACGCTATCAAAGAATGGCATTTAGATATCAAGTAATATAGAAAACCAAAAGAAATATCAAACAAATCAGACTATAAAAAATCATAATTATTAAGATTTTTCAATTCATTTTTTATATATTATCCATTGAAGCTTATATTAGACTGTCAAAGAATGACATTAAGATGTCAAAGAATATAGAAAAATAAACGTTATGTGAAATAAATCATAATTATTATGAATTTTTAATTGATTTATACTTTTTAGATTATATGAAGCTGTTAAACAAGGATATTAAGTTATCTAAGAATAAAAAAAATAAACGATATAAGAAATAAATCAAATAAAAGAAATCATAATTTTATGAATTTATAATTCGTCTTTATATATTATTCTTTTAAGATTATATTATTCTATCAAAGAATGACAATAAGATATCAAATAATAAGAAAAAAAAATTATTTATGAAATAAATCAAACCCAAAGGTATCAAAATTATTAAGATTTTTAATTCATCTTTTATATTTTATACTTTTAAGATTATATTAGTCTATCAATTATATTAAGTTATTATTATATAAGCTTAAAGTATATAATATAGTAATATAAGATAAATTATCAAATAAATCAAACCAAAGTAATCATAACTATAATGAATTTTTAATTCGTCGTTATATATTATACTTTTAAGATTATATAAGGCTATCAATTATATTAAGCTATTATTCTATAAGCTTAAGATTATATTAAGCTTTCAATAAATCAAATCAAAGAATCCCTTTATTCTTTGTGATTTCTCAATTCGTCTTTATATGATCTTTTAAGATCATCAAGTCTCAAAAAAGGACATTAAGATATCAAAGAATATAGAAAAATAGAAGATATATGAAATAAATCATCATTATTATGAATTTATAATGTAAGATTTATATATAAAATATCCATTTAAATAAACGTTAGGCTATCTATTATATTAAGCTATTGTTATATAATCTTAAGATTATATCGTATCAAAGAAGGACATTCAGATATCAAATAGTACAGAAAATAATATATGAAATATACGATATATAATATTATATGAAATAAATCATAATTAGTATGAATTTTAATTCGTCATGATATATTATCATTTTAAGATTGTATTAGGCTAAAAACTATAAATTATTAAATAATATAGGAAAATGAACGATATATGAAATAAATCAAACCAAACAAATCAAAATTATTGTAGAAATTTTAAATCTTTGTATATTATCTTTTTAATATTATATTAAGCTGTCAAAGAATCACATTAAGATATTAAATAATATAGGAAAATAAACAATGTATGAAATAAATCAAGCCAAGAAAATTATAATTTTTATGAATATTCTTTTAAGGTTATATTAGACTAGAAAAGCATCATTATTATATATCAAATAATATAGGAATGACATTAAGATATTAAAAATAATATAGGAAAATAAGCGATGTATGAAATAAATCAAAGCCAAGAAAATTATAATTTTTATGAATATTCTTTAAGATTTTAAAGAGCATTATTCATATATCATAATATAGAATGACATTTAGATATAAATAATATAGAAAATAAGCGATATATGAAATAAATCAAGCCAAGAAAATTATAATTTTTATGAATATTCTTTTTTTAAGATTATATTAGACTATTAAAAATCATTAATATATCAAATAATATAGGAATGACATTAAGATATTAAATAATATAGGAAAATTTTTTTATGAAATAAATCAAGCCAAGAAAATTATATAATTTTTATGAATAATCTTTTAAGATTATATTAGACTATAAAGAGCATCATTAAAATATCAAATAATATAGGAATGAATTAAAATAAATAATATAGGAAAATAAGCGATGTGAAATAAATCAAGCCAAGAAAATTTAATTTTTATAAATATTCTTTATATATTAGACTATTAAAGAGCATCATAAATATATCAAATATTATAGGAATGACATTAAGATATTAAATAATATAAAAAATAAGCGATGTATGAAATAAATTATGAAATTTATAATTTTATGAATATTCTTTTAAGATTATATTAATATTAAAGAGCATCATTAATATATCATTAATAATATAGGAAGGACATTCAGATATTAAATAATACAGAAAAATAAACGATGTATGAAATAAATCAAAGCCAAGAAAATTATAATTTTTATGAAATTTTTAGATTATATTAGATATTCTCTTTTTAATATATAAAATAATATAAAGAATGACATTAAGATATCAAATAATATAGGAAAATAAGCGATGTATGAAATAAATCAAGCCAAGAAAATTATAATTTTTATGAATATTCCTTTTTAAGATTATATTAGACTATCAACGAACGGCACTAAGATATCAAATAATATAGAAAAAAAATATGAAATGAAATAAAAATCAAAAAAAAAAAAAATCATTATTTTTATGAATTATATTATTATGTCTTTACGCATGCCTTTCGAAGATAAAAAAAAGCTATAAAAAGAACGACATTAAGAAGATATTTTGCAAGTCAAAGTATAAGTTGGCAGAGCAAACGATACTCGAAATCCCAACCCAACAATTGCCTATATCCCGGAAATATTCTTTATTTATAACTCCTCCACCTAATTGGCAACAGTTCGGCATTGCAAAAAGCGTGTGAAATTCGGCAAAACATAACGAATAAATCACCGACAGTTGTCGCTTCAATCTCTTACCATCGCTTCACTTCTGTGACGAGGGGCACTTAGTATGATGGTATATGACAGCTGTTGAGCTGAACGGGTGGGGGAGGAAATATTTCCATCCCTCTCCCTCCACCCCTAAAAAAAATATTAGAGGGGAAAGAAAAAACGAAAAAAGTTACACCGGACCCTTCTTCAGCGAAAACGGTGGATTTTTCCTCCGCTAAGTTTTCACCTAGTTGGAACTTTGCCAAACTCAGCAAGTTTGTGGATTGTTGGATATTTTTTTTTACTATGATGGTTCTATGGATAATACTACGGTCATGACCGAGTGAGGGGAAAAAGTAGGACTAATAATAAAACGCTATCTCTTTTCGTGTGCTCTTTTAATTTTGGGTTTTAGATGGCTCGGTTGACGCAAGAGATGAGCTTACAGTGTAATTTTTTTTTTTTTTTTGTGCTTTAGAACTCTGATCCGTCTAAAGTTTTTTTTTTTTTTTTTTTTTTAGTGTGTGAGTAAGGTGTTTTTGAAGTATGGGGAGTTGATAAGGAATGGGATATATAGATATTGGAAGAGGAAAAAAGAATGTTTGTCGCAATTGAATGTTGACTCAAAGAAAGCATTGATAATTTGAAAAATTTGTTGAAATAACTTGAAATATGAATTTGAAATATTGAAATATGAATGTGAAATATTGAAATATTAACTTGAAATATTGAAATATGAATGTGAAACTATTGAAATATTAACTTGAAATATGAATTTGAAATATTGAAATATAAACTTGAAATGTGAATTTGAAATATTATACAATGAACTTGAAATACTGAAATATAAACTTGAAATGTGAATTTGAAATATTATACAATAACATTGAAAATACTGAAATATTAATTTGAAATATTGAAATATTGAAATATTAATTTGAAACACTAAAGTATTAACTTGAAATATTGAAATATTAATTTGAAATACTAAAGTATTAACTTGAAATATTGAAATATTAATTTGAAATACTAAAGTATTAACTTGAAATATTGAAATATTAATTTCAAATATTGAAATATTAATTTGAAACATTGTTGAAGCTTTAGCGTTGACCATTTTGATATGGGACGCGAATCCTTATATGGAATGTTGGTTGATTATTGAATTTGCCCTAACTCAAATAAAAAGTAACACAAAATTTTATTGTAAATAAAAATTTCAATATAATTGAGAAAATATTATCCTCAATTTAAACGTTTGGTGAAGGATGTTGAGAAATATCATGGGAAGACGTAAAACAACATAAATAATCAAAAACAACTTTTTAGCAATATAGGCCTGATGGCCAATCGGATAGCACTTGGCCTTTCGTACCACCAGCTTCAGTTTCGAATCTCGGCGGGGGTATGGATGTTTGTTACTGGTTCAGAATTCACTTATCCACTTTTACTGTAAGTCCCGGTCTAATTAGCTTTAAAGTGTGCAAAAAAAAAGACATTAGAGGGACAAACCAAACTATTGAGTAGTATTTTATTTTTAAAATAACATTTGTGCGATTGCATTGTTTAAATTTTGAAACGTTAACAAATAACACAGATTTTAAGTAAAAATCATTGAAAAGTCTAAGTATTTACTACATTGACAACTCTTCTTCAATGGCGTAACAGTTCTATGGCGGAACAAGGCCGTCTGCCTACTGGCAGATTTCGAGATAGGAGATGTGTCATTTTTACGGATGTAGGGTTGTCAGCCATACGCCCAATAGTAATTGCGTTTAATTAGACAAGTAATAAGTAGTAAGTATAAGTAGTAGTAATTGCGGGTAATTGCAATAGTAATTAGACAAGGGTTTAAAGTGGATTCTGAAATACTACAAATATACATGGCACCGCCGACTCATATCCAAAATCGGTGGTACTAAGTGCCAGAGCACTAGTTATTCGGCCATCAAGAACCCACGTTAACAACTGCTAAACCAAAAATATGATTTTCTGAAATAAATTTTGGTTTCCCGTATGTTAGTATATATTTACTAAATATTCCATTTTCTTATAATAAATTATCGTTTCATTTTAATAAGCATATTGATTAACTGCAACTGTTTTTAAACAAATATTTATTTATTTATTTTAATACTCTAATAAAGTAAACTTTTTATAAGAAAAATATATCAACAAATCATTTAAACCCAAACAAAAACTGATTAAAATGTCAAACTTAAAATTAGTTAAGGAAAATAAAAGGGAAAAAAAAAGCAGGTGATTTGTTGAAAAGAGATTGTTATTGTTTTCTGTTATTAAACTGCTTTTGTGAATTTGTGCCGTTACGTTATTTTTATTTCAATACTCTGCTCTTTGTATCTGTTGGAGGATTATTCAGATTTGTTTATATTTATTATTTGTTAGAGGATTGTTATTTATTTTTTTATTGTAGATTTTAGATTGTATTTTTATAGCAGATTATTATTATTATTATTATTATTATTAATCTCTCTATTTAATGAGTTTAATATTAATTATAGAGATTATTATTTGTTGAGAATGGATTATTTATATATTATAAACTTTTATAGTATTTTGGAAATTTCTTATCAACGCGAAGAGACGATTTTTGCTGATGATCTTTTTTAATATGAACCCAATTATAGTATTACATAATGTATTCATTAAAATTTGAGTTTTGTAAGCATTATTAATTAAAAATATTAATGGTAAGTAGTTAAATGATTCCTTCTTTTTTTGTTCAGATTTTTTTTTGAAATCTAACGATCTAGGAATGACAATATTATTGTTTATACATAATGTTTCTTATATTTTAAAAGATTAATTGTTCTGATTGTTCCATTAAAAAATAAGAAATTTAAATAAAATAACTTTATACATCACTGAAACAGCGAATTTAATTTTTAACTAAATGCTGTCGACAGTTGTCTGTTTGGAGAAAACGGACATTATTTGTTTAGTTTATTTGTAAATGGAAAACAGCAACAAAAAATTCCATCTGTTGCGACTTTAAGTCATATGTTTTATGATTGATTGTAAGTCAGATATTGAATGTTTATTTGCGAAACGAAAAGAGCAACACAGTGTCTTACTTTTAAGACGTTTTAAGTGAAATGTTTACGACTTTAAGACAAATGCTTTATTTTTTGAATATTTTTGCAGAACGAAAAGAGCAACTAAATTTTGTCTAATTGTTATAGTACGTTAAAGACCAAAATGTTCATTACTTACTTTGTTTATTTTTAGGAAAAGAGCAACAAAAATTTTTGTTTGGACTATTTTAATACGATTGATTGTAAGTCAAATGTTTAAAATTGCGTTGTTTATTTGCAGAAGGAAAATAATAACAAACATTCACGTTTCATATGATTGTAAGCCATATGCTCTGCGCTTGATTGTAAGTCAATTATTTAATATCTATTTATAGAAAGAAAAGAGCAGCACAAATTTACTCTAAAGCGACTTAAAAACAAAAGTTTTATGCTTGATTGCAAGTTAAAAGTTCAAAAAATTACTTCCTTCGTTTATTTGATGGAGGAAAAATACAACAAAATTTAAAATCTGGTACGACTATAAGGCAGATAACATATTTTGTGATTGATTGCAAATCAAATGTTCAAAAAGGACATTACCTGCTTTGTTTTGTACGATTTTAAGTCTTTTTTAGATTGATTGTAATTTTAAGTCAGATGTTTTGCGATTGACTGTAAATCAAATGTACGAAACGGAAATTACCAGAAACAGTCCTATTTCAATAACTAATTTTTAATGAAATAAGTAATGTTTATTGTGTCAATGTTGATATAGTAATAGAAGCAAACTGATGGCATGGTCATGCTACAGCTACAGCTATGAAAAACTGGATTGAATTGTATATTAAGCATTTCACATCGACATTTGAATTAACTGATAATGGTTTTTGAGTTCGGGGACCTCATGCATTATTCACCAGGTCATTAAGGTCCCACTATAATAAGATGTCAACACTGAAAAAATATATTCGTTTTGATTTTAGCTCGAAAAAAAAAACCCACAATGAATCATTGCCAAAACGAAATTAATACCTACACAAAATTCTAATTATAATTCTATTCAATTATATTTCCTGCTCAACTTTATTTTCTTGCGAAATTGCTTACAATCAGAGGCAGATATAAAATCCGCCAACAATAGAATTCCATTACCACAACGATATTATTTCCGGTTCTATTGCTTTATTACACTCTTGTTCCCCTACCTGACAATTTGCTCCATAATACACTTTATGTTTTCATGACGAACCTCAGGCCAAAAGGGCGTGCTAATTGCCGAAGAAAATTAACTTCCGTTGCTGAAAGATTTGTAATTTTACTTAATCATTTATTGTTGGGATTTGCGAGACCCCAACTAATCATCTTGGTGAAGATTTTCTTCTTTCTTCTTTTCCTTTCTTTCTTTTTATGTGCTGTAGTAGATGTCATTATCGTTTAGAATGGCAGTTGAGGTTAAGAAGCTTTCCCAAAACCTGTCCTTGGTTTCGAACCCGAAGGCGATTTTTCACTCGAAATTCGACAGACCAAGGTCCGGAATTATCATACGGGGTTCACGGAACAATGGCAGGTCGTAAAAATGTAAACAAATTGCGCAGTGGGCATGAGCAGTGGTGCATAAACGATCATCTTTAGTCAGAGAAGCGATCTTTAGTTAAGATAAGATTTGTTTCTTTTTTATGTTATTTTTTTGTGTGTGTGTGTGTGGTAGTGATACTTAAAATCTTTAATTCTGCACCCTGTCCTTAAAGATAAATTCAGTCGCGTCCCTCTTTGGTGAGGAAATGTTAATCGTTAAATTTTTAATTAAGACATAGAATAATCGTTAAATTGTTAAATTCAAACACAGACTTATCACAAATTGTTTTCTAAGATTTAACAGGGAACAGATTAAAACAGGGAAAAGTTTCCTTAATTCATTTATGACTGACGTGACGAAAATGAAATTTAATATAAACCATTTTTTTTAAATTTCTGCGATAATTTTTCAAATCTCTTTCAGTAATTATAATGAAGATTCCTTGACTATGAGAAAAAAAAGTTCAATCTTATGTGTTCATCCAGAGCCTAAATGGCCAAATGGCTAGCGCTCAGTACCACAGGTTTCGAGTTTGAGTCCCGGCTGTGACATGGATGTTTGTAGTGGTTCGGAGTCCACTTTAAATCATAGGTCCCGGTCTAATAGGCATTGCGGGGGTATTGTTACTCCGCGTCCGTAGCTTATCTTCAAGCTACGCGCACCTCCTGGGTAGTGCTAAGTGAGTAACGTCGGTGCAACGCTTGCCTTAAGGCATCCAAGACAACTGTTTCAGTGTTTGCCAGCTGCATTAAAACAAACAAAAAAAAAAACTTGATCATCCAACAGATCAGCAAAATTGTCTAAAATGAACAACAACTGTTCATTTTAGACAATTTTGCTGATTTTTTTTTCCTTTACTTTTAAATTAATCTAATAGATACCAATATCAATCGAAAATTTCATGAAACTTTATTTTTTATTCTACTAAGTAATAATTTCTTCTTCTTCTTCATTGACGCAATAGCTCCATGTTGGACCATGGCCGTCTGTCTACTGCACATTCGAAACATGAGATGTTTTCATTTTACGAGGTAAGTTTGACAGCCTTAAGCCTACTGTCTTATTAGGCCAGAACCTATGGTGTAAACTAAATTCCGAAATATTACAAACTACCATAGCACAACTGGGACTCGAACCCGAAACCTATGACACCGAGTGCCAGAAAGCTAAAATTATAGCTACATATTGAAATTAAAATGTATCTAGCTTATTTTGTATCTGTTACAATTTTACCATACAATAGCTACAATCCACCGTAACAAAGGAGAATAACGAAAATTAAAGCGAAAAAAAAAAAAGCAAAAAAGATAATATAAATTTATGAAATTGAATAAATATATTAATTTATTGACTGCAATTTCTTTTATTAAATATTGACGACCATATTTGGCAAAAATCACAGAATAGGGGCCGCTGGGATTTTTGCGTTTTTGTTTCGCCAAAGTGCGCCAAAAAAAGTGTCACTATTGTAAGTGAAGTGAATTGCAAACAGTACAGGAAATGTGGGTTACTACATATGGCGACTTATCGCTGAGTTGGCGCCAAAAAAGAGCTCTCAAATCCCAACGACCCCTATTTTGCGATTTGGCCCATATTTTATTTTGTTGTTTGAACAAGACAGAATATTATAGTTAAGGCATATTAAAAACAAATTTTATTCTGTTTATAAATTAATAAACTTACAAGTTAAATGAAAGATAATATTAGTAAAAGAATGATACTTTTAATCCATCTCTATATATATATATATATATATATATATATATATATATACACCCATGTCCATAAATTAAGGATAATGAAGTTCAGGCAAAGAAAGAGACAGAAGCAGAACAAATTTGACTTATTTGTAAAGTCTATTTATTAAACAAAAGGTAAAGAGCAAAAAAGATGCTATATGTTTGACATAATTAATAAAAATTGCGATTTTTACTCCCGGAGCAAATTTCAAAAAGAACCTATTTACAAAAACAGTATAACATGGTTAGTATGATGGTTAATATGGAGTATGTCTCCCGGACGATGCAATACAGGCCTTACAACGCCTAGGCATGCTGAGTATCAAATTATCAATCTGATCTTGGGGAATATTACACCACTCATCAAGCAATGCCCTCCGAAGTTCCGGTTGACAGGTGGGAGGGGTTGACGGGCTGCAATTCGTCGGCTAAACATATCCCACACATGCTCTATTGGATGCAAGTCCGGTAAGTTTGCTGGCCAATCCATACGGGTGATATCCTCCAATTGAAGGCATTCGTCTACAATGTTTGCACGGCGAGGACGGGCGTTGTCATCCATAAACAGAAATTCAGCACCCATGGCGCCCCGAAACAAACGTACATGTTGTTCCAGAATGACATCCCGATAGATGTGGCTTGTCATCGTTACACTCTGAACATGCAGGTCAGTTCTGGAACCAAGAATAATTCCTCCCAAACGAGCCATCCTGCACCACCGTAACGGTGTCGTTCAATGGTGTTCTCTTGGTGGTAACGGGTACCTGGCGCATTCCATATGAAAGTCCGGTGAGAATCAGACTGCAAACTAAACCTGGACTCGTCGGAAAACATCACCAGACCACTGTTGCGGTGTCCACAATGCATACTCTCTACTCCAGGTTAATCGCAGGCGACCGTGAGTTGCGGTAAGTGGAACACATCTGACAGGCCTACGAGCATATAGACCAATGTGCCCTAAGCGTCTGTACGGTCTGCCTTGAAACTGTCGTACTGGTAGCCGAAGAGAGCTGACGAGACAGGTCTGATGCTGTGCTCCGTCTGTTTCTTTTGGCAGTAACTGCTAAATACCGGTCCTCATTCGGCGTTATAACTCAGGGGCGACCAATGCTGTAACATCTACTCACATTACCATCATCTTGGAATCGTTGCCAAAGCCTGGAGATGACACTCTGGGCGATTCAAGTTCCTCGGATACTTCCAGCTGGGTACGCCACATTCCAGTCGTCCGATAATTCTACCACGTAAAAAATCATCCAAATGCTTCCTTTGTGGCATAACTATGAGGTTATTGCACTGAAAGTCTTTCAAAGCGCTTTGAACAATTTTGCTTCTTTGCCACCATTCCTTATATATCCCTCTCTTACACTCTCGTCATTGTGACGTACTATCCGCGCCATCTGGTGGTTTCCTATAATTTGCATATTCTTCTTCAAGATGTTTTGTGATAATTCTACAGGTGAAATTTTTACTTCAATTTCTGTGTGATTCTGAATTATTAATTTATGGACATGAGTGTATGTAAAAAGAGATTTCTGTATGATTAATTGTTTTCCCAAAACGTAAAGGCTTTTACAATTAAAACTCCATTTTTTAATTTAAATTAATTAGTATCTTTTAGCTGGCACGTTGCCAAAAATCCTGAAGCAATTATATTAGTTATTGTTCAATTAAATAAAAACCAATTTTTAATGTTACGTTATTATAATACATAATAAACTAGCGTTATAATTATAGAAATTGCAATATTAATATTTTATAAAAATTTTCAATTCCTTCTATTAGCTCACACTCTCCCTATATATATCTTGTTCAAATTTTCAATCGTTCATAAATTACTTTTTTTTTTATTCATCCACTCAAGTTCAAATACATTTTTTTGAACTTGTAGTGGATGACACTGGATGTTAATACAGTTTTTTCAAATATTAATTCAGTAATTAAATTTAATGAATTAATTTTATTTTTTAGATTTAAGTTGCATATATCTACCAATAGATCGCTCCAGATAAACTTAAAAAAATGAATGAAAATTATTTATAAAGGACTTTCTGCAATAGAGTGAGTGAAAAAAAGTAGGAATTGACTTTAAAATTTTTTTTTTTTATATTACTTTTTTATAACAAAGTATGTTTGCACTAATAGTTAATAAGTTATTTTTGTAATAATACTAATGCCTAAGCAGCTGATGCAAAAAAAAATAATATTAAATAAAAAATAGCAGCTCATGATAAACACACAGCTGCTATGTCTTATTTATGCATACCATATTTATTTATGTTATGTTTCTAAAATCATATGATTAGAAATAGAATTAATGTTAAAAAAAAATAAATTTAATTTCTACAAAGCCGAAATAAAAAATACAAAATAAAGTCATTAATTTGTAATATAATATTTATATTTACGAATCATTTCCATCTGCGAATTATGAAATAATATTTAAAAAATAATTTTATCTGAAATCGATTTTTTTTCTTCAGATTTCTAATGTTTATAATGTTAATTCTGATAAATGTTTCAATTCATTTTTTTATTAGTTAAAATTTTATCGGAGTTTAATATATTATTTATTCTCAAACATAAATAACATCGTGCTATATTGGCTTTTAAAATTATTAATCATTATAAAATTGCATTCTGAATTCAAAGCATTAATTAAAAAAGCATTTAAAAGTAATAAAAAGAAAAATATAATAAAACATTTCAATCAACGATTTTGGGTAGTCATATGGAAATAATCGTTTTCAGAAAACAATATGATCTGTAGTGTTGAGATTTAATTTTCATGTTATTATTAGTAGTATTTACTACTAATAATAAATATGATTAATAAACGTTATTTTGGACTACGTTAACAAATTGTTTAACACACGATAAATGTTAAGAAATCATATTGTGTCGAATGACTAAATTTAAATAAACAAGATTATTAGATTAAACATTAAAAATAATGCAAATTCCAGGTAGCGTATCGTGGTAAAAAATAAAAATAAATATATTCTAAAACCAAAACAATAACTGCATTACCTGCTAATGATGGTTTAAACCCATAAAATTATGGATATTGTTTTCGAGAGCGGAGTTTTTTTCTTTTAATGTTAAGTATAAACATTTTCGTCCTTGACCACTTTCAACATTTCTTGTTGATTAAATTTCTTTTCCACGTGCTACTAATTATGTAGTTAAATATTTAAATATTTTTAAAATTATTTTAAAAAAAAAAGACGTCTGGTGAAAGCAAAGACAATTTTATTTCAAATAAAAATGAAATTTTTCAAGAAAAGAAAATCGTTTGGAATTCTCTCTATATATATTTTAATTTTTAAAATTGCTGTTACGTGTTTTGTTCTTACATTAAATTTTGAATTTTATGTGTGATCGGTATATTGGCCAAGACGATTGTTTTTTTCATAATTAGTACGTTTAAATAAATTAATTAACTAGTGGTAAAGGGATCTTTCTTTTTATTTATTTATTTTTTTGTTGTTATTGTTTAGCTATACTTTTATTATGCCAATCAAAATGACAGTACTAAATTAAAAATCGCAACTGTTAAATAGTGTGTATTTTTCTTTTTTTTTTTTTCTTTTTCTTTTTTACTTATTTTTTGCAGGGTAATTAATATAAAAGAATTTGGAAAAAAATGGAATATGAAACCTGAATATAATCAGAAAATAATTATATACATAACAAAAAAGAAATTATAATCGATTATGCTGCATTTAATTGTAATTATTATTCAAAATAACATATTTCAATTAATTAGACGAATCGATAGCTCTGTATTTTCATTAAAACGTAAGATATAGTTTGAAAAGAAAACGAAAAATTGAATCAAAATAAAAGTACGACATTGAAATGACCACTATTTTAAGCAATTAGAAATCATTTTAAAAACTTTTTTAGATATTTTAAATAATGAAACATGCTTATTCCATTATCAGTTAAACTCGTTAATAAAGCACAAAATTAATGTAGTGGAATATTTTTTTCTAAAGGAAATTAAGATTGTTTATAAAAGAACAATCAATTACTAATATTTATATAAACTAGTATTAATTAGTAAACTAAATATTAGCAAATAAAAATAAACTTAAAAGGCAACAAATAAACGTAATTTTTCATTTCTCAGAATAACATGTTTAAAAATTCTAAAATTAATAATCTAATAAATTTGTTCTAATAAATTTGTTCAAATTAATCTAAAATTAATTATCTAATAAACTCCTTCTAAATCTAAAAATAATAATCGAAAATATTTGTTGTAATTAATCTAAAAGTTATAATGTAAAAATTTGTTTTAATTAATCAAAAAATAATAATCTAATAAATTTGTTATTATTAATTTAAAATTAATAATCTAATAAATTTGTTCTAATTAATCTAAAAATTAATAATCTAATAAATTTGTTCTAATTGATCTAAAATAAATAATCTAATAAATTTGTTCTAATTAATCTAAAATAAATAATCTAATAAATTTGTTCTAATTAATCTAAAATAAATAATTAAATAAATTTGTTATTACATTAAATTCTAAATTTTATGGATAATATCGGCCCAGACGATTATTTTTCTATAATTAGTAAGTTTAAATAAATTAATTAAGTAACTGATGATAAGGGCATCATCTATTTTTTAATTTTTTTTTGCTGTTATTTAAGTATACTTTTATTATGCTAAACAAAAAGGACAGTACTAAATTAGAAAATCGAAAAATCGTTAACTTTCTTTTTTTTTTTTTTTTTTTTTCATATTTATTTATTTTTGTAAGGTAATGGAAAACAATGAAAAATGAAACTATATAATCAGAAAAAATGTATAACAATTATTTTTATAATTAATTTTGTTTATGCTTGCATCTTTTTTTTTTTTTTTTTTTTTTTTTTGTAGTCGGAAACGAATTATATACATATATTAAATTTCTGAAAGAGGGTACTATTTTTGAAAACACTGCACTCAAATTAAATAAACAAAAAATTCTCGATTAAAATATACAATAAAAAAAGTTCTTAAAATAACAAGGGTGAAATAAATTAGCCGCATATGATGAACAATGAAAACAAATAATTATGAAAAAAATAAATAACTTGGTAACAGTAGAAAACTAAATGAAATTTATATTAATATATAATGCTTATTATTTAACTAATAATTAGCTTTATATATTAAAAAAAATTTATACATAATAAATAATTTTAATATATATATTTAATATTATTTAATAATATATTAATATTATTGCATATATAAAAATTTAAAAAATAATGAATTAAAAGACAAAATATTATTTGCTAGAACTAATATCTGTATTTTCTATAAAAATAAATGAATTATTTGTTTAAGATGTGGTTACAAAATTAAAATTTTCTCAGAATCTAGAGAACACGCTTAAAAGAATGTTATTATATAAAATGTAGTATCTATAGATTAAACATTATAATGGTATATTATTGTTTATATTAATAAAATGTAAATAAGATTCAAAGCACGATGTATATTTTTAAAGAAATATTTAATTAAGATAAAGATAATTAAAATAAAGATAAATTATTTAAATATTTATAATAATAAGATAAATATTTAAATATTTTTATAAAGATAAAGATAGATTAATTTTTTTATTAAAATGAAAATCGTTTTCATTAAAATCATTAAATATAGAATAAGATATTTTGAAAACGGTTTATATTTTTTTATCGTTTGGTATTTGCTTAAAAAAAAAATTTAGATTAGTTTTTTTTCAAGTTTATTTTGATTTCTACATTTAATATTTTTATTTTGTTATTAAGATTATAAATATATTTTATGGTTTTATTTTACTGACCAAAAAAGATAAAATTATTTAATAAATTACTTTATTCATCATAAATACGTAATACAAAGTATTCAAGAAAAAATTATTTTTAATTAATATGTTTTTCATGATTCATAGTTCATATTTCATGATTCATGAGTTTTCATATTTTCTTCGACAATTTTGTTTATAAACATATAGATAAATGCTCGTTATGTTTATTTTAATTTCCCCAATTATTTTATTGGCATCAACAATATTTTACGACATTTTTAGTAGCAAACAGAAAATAAAACAATTAAATACAATTCTTTTATTTACCGCAAATATATAATATACAGCATTCCAATCCTCATTCTGCCTTAAATTAAATTCATTAAATATCTTTAAGGAAATAATTTTTGTTAACCGCTCTTTATATTTTTGCAGAATATTGATAACATTTTCACAAGATTTTAATTGAATAAATGGGTATTTGATGTTTTTTTCCTTAAATTAAATTATTAAAAAAATTATCTTTTGTTTGAATGGAGTTCAGAAAGTAGAGTTGACAAAGCACGCGTACAAATATTTCATAATAGAGGGATGGTAGAGGAAGATAATTATAAGAGAACGAAAACGGAAAGTTGAATTGAGTTTATTTTTATTTCAACTGCAGCTATAAAAACGGGATTTAGTCAGTTTTGTAATGGAAATTAGGAAGATCAAATACCTGGCTTAAAATGTTCCTTAACACGTGCGTGAGTATATACTACTGTGCCCAAAAGTAAGACCAATTATTTTTTTTTCTTCAAGAACTCTTATTTATTATTTATTCTTCCAGATATATTTCATCGCCTTCAAAGTAATCCCCTCCCGACACAATGCATTTATGGCAACTTTTTTTCCAATCCCCAATGCATGCTAAAAAGTCATCGGCGGGATGGCCTGCAAAGCTCGGGCGAATCACGTTGAATCTCTTCTATCGACTCTAAAGGATATCCCCGGAATGGTCATTTTAGTTTAGAGAATAGCCAAAAAGTCGCACGCTGTGAATACGATGGTTGGGGAACAATATGGGTTTCATTTTTTGGGTTTTTAGTTCTTTGCGCAATTAATTCCGACATTTCAAAAAATCGCCGGAATCAGTTTTAGCGTTTCACAAAGCCAAGCGTAACTCAAACACTAATGAATATTTTGACGTAAAATTTCGCACAGATGTTAAGGACAGTGCCAACAACCAAAAAAAAAAAGAAAAAAATTGAAATTCCATAAGCCTTGGGAAATTTAAATTGAAAATTGGTCTTACTTTTTGGATACAGTTATAACCTATGAAAAATCTGGTGAATTTTTACAAAATTTTTTTTTTAAAGGAATTTGATTAATTAATTAATTAAATTATTAAGGATTAATTAAATTTAAGAATTTAATTAATTATATTATTATTAAAAATTGATTTAATGTCATAGTGATAAAAAATTATTTTCAAAAAAATAAAATAAAGGTAGCATTCCTATACATAAAATTTAAGTACAAAATAAATTAAAACTAATAACAAACATAAAATATTTAATTAGGTTTCAAAGAGACCTTTACGTATTTAATTAAATAATAGAGAGTTTTTTGCATACCGTATTTTGGACGTCCGTTAGCTTTTTCTCTCCAGCGCATGCTCATAGGAAACATTATTACAGATACGCATGCGTAATTTACTATGAGCATGCGCGCTGGGGAGAAAAAGCTAACGGACGTCCAAAATACGATACGCAAAAAAACTCTCTATTGTTACAATTTAAGTGACAACAAATTTGATAAAAATTCAGTACCATTTTTTATTTAATATTTTCAACTTTTGTTTTCATATTATCGACATTTCTAATGGTCTTTTATAGCTAAAAAATGAAAAAAAAAAACATTCACCACTAGATCTTGCAATCTTACAATGTTTTTCTATATTTTTTGAGATTGTTATAAAATTATCTGTGCTCATTCTATACTATCATATACATACTAGAATTCGATTGGAATGTAAAAAATCTCTATTAATGAGATTTTTTCCTATACAAATTGATCATTCCAAATTGTGATGGCGCAATAACATGTATTGAGTCACCAATGTTTTGGTCTTACTGTAAAGTGTCAACAAACTTCGAGATTTCATATGGCAACACTTTGGAAAAAAAAACCTTGAACAAAAAAAAAAAAAACTTTTGGCATTAATTTACTTAATTTGTCATTAAATCTGGAACTATTTGTACATAGAAATGATGCAATTCACGAAAAAATTATCCAATTTAATTAATACTCTGGAATTCTGAATTTAAATGTAAAAAAAAAATCCATATTAATTAGATTTATTTTTCCCAACTACAAATTAATCATTCCAAATTGTGGTGACACAAGAACCAATATTGAGTCACCAATGTTGTTGTCTTATTGTAAAGTATCAACAACTTCAGAATTCATAGGGCAACACTTTGGAGATTAACAGCTTGCGTATAGAAAAAAACAAGAACTTTTGGTATTAATTTACTTAATTTGCCATTAAATCTGGAACTATTTGTACATCGAAATGATGCAATTCACGAAAATTCTAATTACGGAATCACAACTAATGAATGTCTCTTGCGAATTCGTTTGCTGCAACTAAAAACAACAAACTATTTGTGTTTCTTACTCAACTAGTTTGCGAAAAAAAAATAACATCCAGATTCTTTTTATTTATTTATGTTACTTCACGAAAGATTGCGGTTTTTCTCTGGAAGATACACAAGGCAACTAACTGGTAAATATAAAAAAAAGCACGCAAATGTGACTCAAAAATTGCAGTGACTAATCTGCAGCTAATAAGTCTCAAGTTTTTTCACCTGCCACGATGTTATGCGTCTGTCGAAATTTTTTTACATAACAATCGAATGAATAAAAGGAAAAGAAAACAGAACAAGTTGTGAAACTAATCACTGGAAGATGCGTTACGTCATTGGTGACAATTGGCAGCTGTGCTTCCTAAAGAGTGATTCACAATTTAATGATGCAGCTTTTAAGATAATCTTTTTAACATTTTGGTTTTTAATTAATCGTTATTTTAAATTCAATTAATAATTTTAAAAATAATTTTATAAATTTTTTTCGGTATTATTTTATCAAGTAATATAAAAAGAATCCAAGGTTTGGAATAATTCTTTTTTTATTTTTTTAATTTATTTTATTTTTTTTTTTTTTGCGTGTGTGTCTTTTCATATTTCTTCACACAATATAGTTTAATCGTTGCTCCAGTAATTGCAACTGATGAGTAAAGTTCCCTAAATTTCACGCATCCTATATGACGTAAATTTTGTGTCAATGCATGTAAAATATTTCCATTCTAAAGTTAATGATTATTGATGGAATCAATGATTGTTGAATGGAATCAATGATTGTTATTGGAATAGTGTTGAGGGGATCAATGATTGCTAAAGGGAATCAATGATTGCTAAAGTTAATCTATGATTGCTAAAGGTAATCAATGATTGTTGATGGAATCAATGATTGTTGATGTAATGAATGATTGTTGACGGAATTAATGATTGTTGACTGCAATAAATGATTGTTGATGGAAGCAATGATTGTTGATGGAATCAATGATTGTTAATGGAATCAATGATTATTGATGGAATATAGTTGATGGAATATTCCATTCTAGCTTTACATAATCTTTTAACATTTCTGTTCAATTACTTAATATTTTAAATGTCAATTTATTTTTAAAAATAATTACTTAATAAATTATTCCGGTACCATTTTACCAAGTATTATAGAAAGAATTCAAGTTTTGTGGTTAATCCAAGGTTAGTAATTCTTATTCTTATTTTAATCACTACTCCAGTGATTGCAGCTGATGAGTAACATTACCTAAATTTCACGCTTGCGCTTTAAATGACGTTACTCACCATATATGATGTAAATTTTGTGTCAATGCATGTATTTAAAATATTTTCATTGTAAAGTTAATGATTGTTGATGGAATCAATGATACTTGACGGAATATAGATTGTTGCTGGAATATTGTTGATTCCAGCAACAATATTCCAGCAACCAATATCAACAATATTCAGTCAACCATATTCCAATAATTGTTGATGGAATCAAGGATTGTTGCTAAAATATTGTTGATTGAATCAATAATATTCCATTCCAGCTTTATGATAATCTTTTAACATTTGAGATTATTTCATCGTTATTTTGAAGTGCAATTAATTTTTCAAATATAATTAATTCATAATTTTTTCAGTACCATTTTACCAATGTAAAAGAATTCAAGGAATTATTGGAATAATTCTTTTTTTTTCATTGTGTTCTTTTCAAATTTCTTTGAAGAATATATTTTAATCGTTCATCCAGTGATTACAACTGATGAGTCAAGTTACCTAAATTTCAAGCATGCACTTTACACGAAATTATTAACTCTATGTGGCATAAATTTTTGTCAATGCATATATTTAAAATATTTTCATTCTACAGTTAATGAAAGTTAATGTTTTATGATGGAATCAATGATTGTTGAGGGAATCAATGATTGTTGAGGGAATCATTGATTGTTGAGGGAATCAATAATTATTGATGGAATGTTGTTGATGAAATCAAAGATTACTGATGGAATCAATGATTGTTGATGGAATTAATGATCTTTGATGGAATCAATGATTAGTGATTTGTTGATTGAATCAATGATTGTTAAAGGATTATTGTTGATAGAATCAATGATTAGTGATTTGTTGATTGAATCAATGATTGTTAAAGGATTATTGTTGATAGAATCAATGATTTTTGATGGAATATTGTTGATGAAATATTTTGTTTCATTATTTTTTCTGTGATAAAAGAAACAATATCATACCAGCTACAAATCTTAAGCACTTTGGAATAATCGTTGTTCCAGTGATTGCAGCTGATGAGTATATTTACCTAAATTTCCGCATGCGCTTTACATGAAATTATTCACCCTATATGACGTAAATTTTGTGTCAATGTTTATATTTAAAATATTTTCATTCTAAAATTAATGAAAGTTAATGATTGTTGATGAAATATTGCAGATGGAATCAATGATAGTTGATGGAATCAAGGATAGTTGATGGAATCAAGGATAGTTGATGGAATCAATGATAGTTGATAGAATCAATGATTGTTAATGGAATATTGTTGAGGGAACCAATGATTGTTGGTCGAATATTGTTGATGGAATCAGTGATTGTTGGTGGAATCCTTGATTGTTGCTGGAATCAATGATTGTTAAGGGAATCAATTATTAATGGAATATTGTTGATGGAATCAATTATTATTGATGGAATATTTTTGTATTCATTATTTTTCTCTTATGTCGAAAATTCTCCGTTTTTTAATTGTTATTTTTCTGTGATAACAGAAACAACATCGCATCAACTTGCGATGATAAAAACTCGATATTACAGGATTACGTAAGGATCATGAAAAAGTTTTCAATTCGAGAAAGTAATTCTTAACGGTTTAATATGAAAATTTCTGCTGATTTCTTCCCTGATTTTAATCTGTTAGAACATGTTTTGGGGCAAGAATTTTTGTGCAATATAGAGAGTATACAAGAATCGGAACTCTCACTTAAACAATTGTTGATAATATATTGTTAATAGAAAACGATGATGCTAAGCAAACCATTGTCATTTTTAAGGGAAGTCGTATCCTTTACTACTTGTTCCTATTATGCAGACAATTATTCAGGTCTTTTTTTTATTTTGTGCCAAATGCGTCATATTATTTTTTATCCAGCAAGCTTTATTTACGATTTATTTAAAAATGTCTCTGAATTTGAATTTTCAAGGAAATTCTTAAGTTTAGCACACTAATTACATTTCATTTAAATAAATGTCTAAAGTTAAATAATTAAAATTCTGTCTAAACTTAAATAAATAAAATTCTGTCTAAAGTTAAAATTAAATTTCCTTCGAGCAATTTATGAAATTTAAATAATCATTAATTAAATAATTTTTGATTCAGATATTAAATCAGATTCTAGCCTACTTTTTCCTTATAATAATCTGATATGTCATCTGAAGTTTTGTATTTAAATTAAAAATGAAAAATGTGCTCTGAAATTTATGAAAGAAACTTTTGACTCGGGGCAGCCAACCCAAATAATCTTGCGAGCTACTTTGGAAAGGCATCATAACTCCGCGGGCAGCCTATACAATTATATATCCCCATGTTAGATTTAGACCCACTATAGACATTTTTTGGAGTTTTATTATTTTTGTATTATTATTCCTACGTGTAAACATAGATAATATAATAAGAATGATACTAAACGCTCATTGCAAAGAAATGCGCGTTTAAAAATGAAATATAAAAAATATATAAATATAAACGTTATAAAAAAAAAAAAATGAAATTAAAAAATATTTATTTTACTATTGCGATATTGGTGGCAATGGATGGCGTAAATTGGATGGATGTTGCAAGTTAGCGTTTGTTATGTTTAAGCGTGTTTTGTGTTGGGTCAATTTCATTTTAGAAAAAAAAAAAATTATTCGCAGGTGTAAGTGGAACAAAAAGAGCTAACAACTTCAACAAAGATTCTGGTTTGCTCTACTATCAACGATCAACTGCGCTTATGTACGGATGGTCATTGAGGTCACTTAAAGTGAAACATAGACCTTGTTATATTAGATGTTCGAAGATGGGAGAGCAACATGATTTCGCAGGATATAATTTAATTATTCAACTTGTAACTGCAAATTCGTAAATAAAACAGGCAATATCTGTCCTATATTCGCATAAAAATAGTATTTTAAAATCAAATTTAATTTTTTCTCATAAGTTCGACAGTTAATTTTTTAATATATGGATGCACTGTATATTTTTAATACATTGGTTTTCACTACTTTGGCTATTATAAAATAAATAGATTTTGTAAAAGTGTAATAAATCTCACGGGCTGGAAAAATATTCAAGGCACGTGGGTAGGCCACACTTGATTTAGAAATCAAATTTGATTCTGTATTATAATTAATTAAAATAAAGTTATGAATCGATGTAATTCATTAAGAATCCTAACCATTTTAATCACTATCTTCCAGTATAAACTGCCAGTTAATAAACAATTTGTTATTATCTTACTACACTTTTCATTAAAAGTCTGTCATTAAAATATTAAAAATATTTTTACATACATCAAATATTTGACAACACAATTTTTTTAAATGTATAAATTAAATTTTTTATCATAAACACACGCTATGTGTTTATTATTAAACTTATACATTCACAAAAAAAAAAAAAAAAAAAATGTGCTTTAGGCTAAATACTTTTTGTTTAAGTATCAAAGTTTTATCATCATTTTAACAAGAATAGTTTATTTTTCTTGGTTCTGATGAAAATTTGCACAAAAATTATTTCTTTTTTTTTTTTCCATTTTATAGAGAAAATTTTTGTATTGCTTTGGTTGGCCTGGATCATTAATTAAACTTCCGGAAGTCGTTGTCTACTAGATAAGCTATTCTGAAGCACTACTAACATTAACGTCAAAATCTTATTGACAGAGTTTATATCTTATCTCGCAGTGCTAAAATAAAATTTTAAATCCTTTTTTTTTTTTTTTTTTTCTAAATTTAAGGAAGGTACTTTTATTTATTTTGTAGATTAGATACATATTGTTTTTGTTGGTTTTATCGATAATGTACCATCATAAATGCTTTGAAACTTTGTTAAAATAACTATCGTCTGTTAAAACTTTTTCTAAAACATTTTAAGAGAATTTTGTTCTTTTATAAAAGATAAACTTCAAATCGTTTGTATATTTATATTTATTTATGTATAAATATTATTCAAATCGTTTGCAATTTTATTCAAATCTTTGGTATATTTATATTTATTTATTTAAAAATATTATTCAAATCGTTTGCTATTTTATTCGAAATATTTGTATATTTATATTTATATTTATTTATGCATAAATATTATTCAGATAGTTTGTATATTTATATTTACATTTATTTATGAATAAATATTGTTTAAATTGCTTTTGTATACTCATAAGGATATTTATAATATGTATAAATATTACTCAAACCGTGTGTAATTTTATTCAAATCGTTTGTATATTTATATTTATTTATGTATAAATATTATTCAAATCGTTTGTAATTTTATTATAGTTGTTTGCATATTTATATTTATATTTATTTATGTATAAATATTATTCAAATCGTTTGTAATTTTATTCAAATCGTTTGTATATTTATATTTATTTATGTATAAATATTATTAAAATCGTTTGTAATTTTATTAAAGTTGTTTGCATATTTATATTTATATTTATTTATGTATAAATATTATTCAAATAGTTTGTAATTTTATTAAAGTTGTTTGCATATTTATATTTATATTTATTTATGTATAAATATTATTCAAATCGTTTGTAATTTTATTAAAGTTGTTTGCATATTTATATTTATATTTATTTATGTATAAATATTATTCAAATCGTTTGTAATTTTATTAAAGTTGTTTGCATATTCATATTTATATTTATTTATGAATAAATATTATTCAAATCGTTTGTAATTTTATTAAAGTTGTTTGCATATTCATATTTATATTTATTTATGTATAAATATTATTCAAATCGTTTGTAATTTTATTAAAGTTGTTTGCATATTCATATTTATATTTATTTATGTATAAATATTATTCAAATCGCTTGTAATTTTATTAAAGTTGTTTGCATATTTATATTTATATTTATTTATGTACAAATATTATCCAAATCGTTTGTAATTTTATTAAAGTTGTTTGCATATTTATATTTATATTTATTTATGTATAAATATTATTCAAATCGTTTGTAATTTTATTCAAATCGTTTGTAATTTTATTAAAGTTGTTTGCATATTTATATTTATATTTATTTATGTATAAATATTATTCAAATCGTTTGTAATTTTATTCAAATCGTTTGTAATTTTATTAAAGTTGTTTGCATATTTATATTTATATTTATTTATGTATAAATATTATTCAAATCGTTTGTAATTTTATTAAAGTTGTTTGCATATTTATATTTTTATTTATTTATGTATAAATATTATTCAAATCGTTTGTAATTTTATTAAAGTTGTTTGCATATTTATATTTATATTTATTTATGTATAAATATTATTCAAATCGTTTGTAATTTTATTAAAGTTGTTTGCATATTTATATTTATATTTATTTATGTATAAATATTATTCAAATCGTTTGTAATTTTATTCAAATCGTTTGTATATTTATATTTATTTATGTATAAATATTATTCAAATCGTTTGTAATTTTATTAAAGTTGTTTGCATATTTATATTTATATTTATTTATGTATAAATATTATTCAAATCGTTTGTTTTATTAAAGTTGTTTGCATATTTATATTTATATTTATTTATGTATAAATATTATTCAAATCGTTTGTAATTTTATTAAAGTTGTTTGCATATTTATATTTATATTTATTTATGTATAAATATTATCCAAATGTTTTAAAATTTTAGCACAGTGTGTTTAAAAGTCACTTATTAAACACTGTGCTAAAATTACAAGCGATTTGAATTACATACTCATCCCCATTTCTTCAATTTTTTTTAATAAATTAACTACAATCTTTGCTCATGACAATTTTGTACGGATAACAAAGTGTAATAATTGTATGTTATATTTTACTGCAAATAATGCACGACATACAACTTATTATTTTTTTAACAATTATAAATATGGTAACTTTTAACTTTTGATATCGTACCCTATAACACAAAAATAATTAAAAGTTTTACACCATATATATATATATATATATAACCTGTCACTCAAATCTGACAGCAGGTAATCAGAGTCATGGATAAAGATGCATCATGACATTAGCGATTGCCTGCTCAACCATAAGTGGTCGAAACAATTACAGATGGGGTATGCACTACGTTATGACGTTATGGTGATTGGTGATAGACCATGGGCTGATTAAGTGTCCACTCCAATGAGAAGTGAGGGAAGCTGACGAATTATCTGAATCAGAGTGTTTCATCGTCCCCATTGCTTCCGTTGAGGTTGAATTTCTTGGTACATCCACATTCTGTAACAAGCACACATGCAGATAAATACAGGTCTGTCATTTATCCCTTCCATGTAACTCAACAAAACTGCTTACAGATTTTTTTGTTGCTATACCCCGTACAGACACGAGAATTTGAGAATTTTAATTTTGGCATCATTTAGAATCAAGTCTTGAAAGCACGAATTATTCAACAGACATTTTTATATGGAGTGAATGACCGATTTAATGAAAAAAATGTTCGATTCGATTTGAACTTAACACTAATGATCCCCACGTGCAGACTATCAACTTCCTTTACCATAACGATAAAGAAATACAAGAGAATCTCCTCTTGAAATAATACGTTTCAAGTCAAAGAAATCATTATGGTTCCAATCATTAGCAATACATTGCATTCATTGAAAAGACCACTAGTCAATAATTTCCTGCTCATGTATTAACGATGTATCACACAGATAAAAATCATGGATCAACAATTGCTCGGTTATTTATTTGTAATAACATAGATTTGTCTTGTCTTGCACAAGTCTTAAGTTGGTCAATAAACCGTGGAACAATATTCTGTTCAATGGAAGGAAAAAAAAAATGGCGTCATAATAATAATCGTTTGATACCTTTGAATGTTCCGGGATGACTGCTAATTCCTATTGTTACAGGTTGTTTAATGGTTTATTTTTAAACAGAATCATCGTGAAATGGGAATTAAGTGTAAGAGATAAAGAAAAATGTTAAGTATTGGTTTTTTATGTGTGTTTAGGTGGAATTATTGAAATATAATTTTTTTTTTTTTTAAATTTGGTTTAAATATGATGAAGAAAACGTGAAAGAATTTCTAAAAGAATAATAACACACTGCTTGCTATTTCTCTATAAATAAAATGCCTTTATAAAATTAATATGAAAAGATGGAAATAGATTTTTATTTACCCAAAAAAATATTACATTAAATTTCTACTTTTTTATTTTTAAATTTTGTTTTGTAATACAGGTTTTGCAATATATTAAAATAATATTTTGTATATTCTATATTAAGTCCAATGAAAATTGGTATCGTTTTTGTAATTTTACATATAATTTGAAATTTGCATAATAAATTTATATGTCATTTAAAAAAAAAATTTAAATTGTTTTAAATTTATGTTCAATTATTAAATTTATTAAAATTATTTATTATTTTATTATTATTATTTATTTATTAAATTTATGTTTATATGTTATGTTAATTTTATATTTTAAATTGTTATTTTTTTTAAATTAACTAATTTTTTTTTCTTTTTCTTAAATTGTTTTTTAGTTTATGATTTTTTTATTTCATTTTTTTAATTCTTTCCCGAGCTATTTTTATTTAAATTTTTTTCACGTGCTTTTATATAAAATCGTTAGGAATTCTACAGTTTGTTTAGTTAATGTGTTTTCATATATTTTATGTTTTATATATTTTATGTCTTTTATATTGTCATATATTTTGTATTTTATATATTTTATGTAAAGAAAAATGTTAAGTACTGGTTTTTTTTATGTGTGTTTAGGTCAAATTACTGAAATATAATTTTTTTAAAAATTGGTTTAAATGTGACGAAGAAAACGTGAAACAATTTCTGAAAGAATAATAACATACTGCTTGTTCTTTCTCTGTAAATAATATTGCTTTTATATAACGAATATGAAAAGAGGAGAACAGATTTTTATTTACACACAAAAAAAAAAAAAAAACTACATTAAATTTCTACTTTTTAATTTTAAATTTTGTTACGGCAATAATACACGTTTTGCAATGTTTTAAAATATTATTTTGTATATTCTATATTAAGTCCAATCATAATTCCTATCGTTTAAAGTAGTTTATATTGAATTAAATCGTTTATCCTTAATCGTATCAATATTGAATCAATCGTATCAATATTATATTAATCGTTTATCTTTAATCGTGTATTGAATCACATTGTTTATCTTTAATCGTATCAATATTGAATCAATCGTACCAATCATTTATTTTTAAGAGTGTATTGAATTAACTCATTTATCTTTAATTAAATCGTTTTAAAAATTTTAATGTCTTAAATTGTTTCTTTTGAAATTAATTAATTAATTATTTTTTCCTTTTCTTAAATTGATCTTTTTGTTTCATATTGTTTGATTTTATTTTGCTGAATTCTTTCGCGAGCTATTCTTATTTAAATTTCTGTCACACGCTTTTTTATAAAATCGTTTGGAATTCTATATTTTTTTTTTTTTTTTTTTTTTTGGTTAATTTCTTTCAAGTGTTTTTTATATTTTTAAATATTTTATGTCTTTTTATATTTTCATATATTTTATATTTTATATATATTTTATGCTTTTTATATTTTATAAATTATAAATTTTATATAATCTTATTTTTATTATTCATCAATAAATTCATTTGAATTCTATAGTTAACAATCTGGGTTTTTTTCAATTAAGAATGATAATTAATTAATGAATATAATTTATTGCCTGGTTATGATTTAGTGATACTTTTTTCTTTTCTTTGTTTGTTTAAAATTGATGTTATGTTTTGTTCCTACATTACATTCTAAATTTTATGGGTAACCTGCATATTGGCGTAGTGGATTAAATTTTATGTTTATATATATATTTATTATTTTTCTTTGCTATGTATCAATGGAGTTCTTATGCATACCAGAATAAACGTGCAAACAAAGTCATTTGTAATTCTACAGTTTTTTAAGTTAATTTCAGATTTTTTCATATATTTTACGTCTTTTACGTTTTCATATATTTTATATTTTATATATTTATATTTTATACTTAAAAAATTAAAAATAAATGCAATATTATAAATAATTTTCAACATTAAAATAATTTTAAATAACTTTTGTGCATTACATTTACTGTATAAGCCCAATTTTTAAGTAATTTTTTTTTTTTTTTTTTTTATTGAAATAGATAATTTTGTGTTACAAATTTTTCACAGGAAATTTAAATTTGAAATTTATACCATTAGTATTTAAAACACACATTTGTATCTAAGTACAGAAAACACTCGTAAGTAGTAAGTAGTAGTAGTAGTAGTTTAGTTATAGTAAGTAGCTAGCAGTTTAGTTATAGTAAGTAGCTAGCAGTTTAGTTATAGTAAGTAGCTAGCAGTTTAGTTATATTGGAAACATGTATATTGTTTCATCACTTTATTACAGTAACTTATTTTTAAAAAAAGGAATAATGTATTTTGCATAGAAAAACTAAAAGTTATATTAAATTTTAAAATAAAATTGGATTCAAATGCAACAAACACCTTTTTTTTTTTCCTTACACTCCTAGTAAAATAATTAAACAGACTCTTCAATTTACTCGCAATCCATCATTCAATTGTTTTTCTTTAATTTTTAAACTTTATCAAACGATAAATTAACCGGAAGAAGAAGTCAAAGTCTTTTTTATTTATTTTATTTTATTTTTTAAATTTCCAGCATGCAATTCCCCTCACGATTTCGCTCAATTTAACCAGCTCCCAAACGATACCGTTCTGCATTCGATCTTGATGGAACGGAGTGTCAAAAGTTGCTTCGGCAACCCCCCAGTTCGATAACAGGAACTTTTAGAAATAGCTTGCAGACGATAACAGAGTTACTCATCACGTGAGTCACACGCCGTTGCCACCTGAGCGACAGAAAAAGAAGAAGCGTAATTGTGTTCTGAGAAGTATTTTTCTCCCTCTATGCATGGGTTCCCAAACCCAGCAAAAGGTTGATAAGATTCTTTGCATTCTTTTTCGACCCTGTTTGGATTTTCCGTTATAATTACAACCTGGGCTTTGTTTCCTGTGGGGGTGGTAGGGGTGTGTGGAGTATTTGGGGCATGCATTTCTGTTGGTTCAGAAGTGAGATAATCGAAAGAGAAGAATCTCTCTACGACTGTAACTGAGCTAACACAAAAGCAGGTGGTTTTGAATGATACTAGATTTATAAGGCAATCTCGGATGGTAATTTATTACGGATAGATCTTGGAAAATTATTGTGTGTATTTTGGGGTAATAGATAACTCAATATTTCCAAGAACTATTTTGTAATAAACATTCTCTGTTCTAAATTTTGCTTTTAAGTTGAGAAACATATAAAACTGCGAGTACAGTTTTCTCAAAAATTTTTTAGTAACATTGCTTATATATAACTGATATTTAATGCAAAAATATGTCATTGACATCTCTGTATTTTCACAGTTTTATAGGATAATATGATAAAAACAAATATTTAAAAGGGAATAATTTTTTATTTGAAAATATATTTCTAACAATTCAGATTTATCATAAATTCACAAATATAAATTGAGAGAGGATAGGAATAATGTTTTATTATTATGAGCTAACATTGTGCAGGACACATACCCACAATAAATACAATTTATATCATTTTTTCAATTTTGTAATAGCAATTCATACCAATTTGCTATTTTTTGTAATAATTCATGCTGCCAATTTTGCAATTTTGTAATAAAAAATTATATCATTTTGCAACTTTGGAATAATAACATAAATTTGCAACTTTGGAATAACAATTCATTTTTGCTACTTTGTTATAACAATTCACACCATTCATATAATTTTGTAATAACAATTCCTACTACTTTGCATTCAAGAATATTTAAGCAAATATGATATATATTTCAACTAGTGACAATCCAATCATCATAATCCAATCAACTAGTTACTCCAATCATAATTTTACCGATAAAATTAGTTTTGTTTAGGGGTGAGAAGTTTTTCGTGTTCTGATCAGTTTTTTGTTTCTTTGATCACTTTCAACGTTTCTTATTAGAGAGTTTTTGCATGACGTTTTTTTTATAGTGCGATATTTTTTCTCCTAGCGCGCATGCTCATAGGAAATTGCGCATATATCTGTAATAATGTTTCCTATGAGCATGCGCGCTAGGGAGAAATAAATATCGGACGATAAAAACGTTATGCAAAAACTCTTTATTGTTTTATTTAAATTTTTCAAAATTCTTTCACGAGGTTTTCTTTTTTTGTTTTTTATAAAATCGTTTGGAGTTCGATAGGTTTTTTAGTTAATTTCTTTCAGGTGTTTTTTATTTATATTTTCTATATTTTTAACATTTTATTTTTATTATTCACCAATAAAATTGTTTGGAATTCTATTTTGCTTTTTTTTAGTTAATTTCCTTTAGGATTTTTTTTTTTTTTTTTTTTTTTTTTTTACATTTTTCTATATTTTATATTTTAATATCTTATATATTTTATATTTTGTATATTTTATATTTCTTATCAACTTAATTTTATTATTCATCAATAAAATCGTTTGATTTCTATAGTTTTTGCTTTTTTAATTCAATCCGTTATCTTTTTACAATTTTGAACGAATCTTTACAATTTGATATTGTCTGATTATGATTTAGTATTACTTTTTTTTTCTTTTTATTTCTATTATTGTTTAAAATTGTCTGTTATGCATTTTGTTCTTACATTAAATTCAAAATTTTATGTGTAATCTGCATATCGGCCTAGTCGATTAAATTTTATATTTTTATGTATATCGTTTTCCTTTTGTTGTGCAGCAATGGTGTTCCTATATATACCAGGAATAGCTAACTGATGAATGTTAAGGTGAGGACATTGTCTTGGGAGAAGTCTTTCTGAAGAAACTGTTATGCATTTGCATTTAGTATGGAAGAAAATTCTTAAACCTCTCCAAACAATCTGACTTACGATACATGCTACCTAAATCGCATAGTTTCCTTCTTAACTGAAAGGAGCGAATTCAACGAACACCACCAGCAACATTCAAACCTTAACTCTTCTTAAATTAGCTGGTCATGGTACACTTTCATCACATTAAACCTCAGCAAAAATTTAATAACAAAAGAAATTTTACGAACATAAAAAAAAAAAAAACTCAGTATTAAAGGATTAAAAAAAAATTTACTATCAGAAATCGTTTGGCTGTATAGAAAACGATAAATCTATAACACATGTAATTGTATTATTTGAAAATTGATAAAGATCACATTAAAAATCATTAACTCTTGTAATTATATTTTAAGATAGTAAAGATAATTTATTTCAATTTATTATGTTGTTGTTACCTATGACTTTATTGGAACTCAATCCATACAAATTTGTCCACTTACCGTAGAAACAAAAAAGAACCTATAAACAAAACAAAATTGCAAAGTGAAAATTCCAGACATTCTTAACGAAAACGACCAAAAGACCTTAAAAGCAGTTAAAAACAAGTTAAATGCTCTAAGGATAAAAATTTAAAAAGCTAGAAGCATCCTAATAAAAGCCCGTGTGATCAGGACATGTTTTCTCTGGCCCTCTAGTAAAGAGTACACAAATCACCATTTTGTTTTAAGTTAAGAGTCTAGTTCCAAGCAAACAAGTATTTCTTTTAATTATTGGGCTTAAAAGTAAATGACAGTAAAAGGGAAAAAAAGTTGCTTGTTAAAAATTTATTTGAAATGAATTTAAATTGTAAAAATAAGGCCCCAACAAATACATTTTATTTTATTTTATTTGTAGAGTAATTCACATGATCTTGATCCCAATATTTATTTGAAATGAATTTAAATTGTTAAAATAAGGACCACAACAAATATATTATAAGACATGCAAACGTCAATTATTTATTCAATTCCTTCTATTAGCTCACACTCTCCCTATATATATCTTGTTCAAAATTTCAATCGTTCATAAAATACTTTTTATTCATCCAGTGAAGTTCAGAACCATTTTTTTGAACTTGCAATGGATGACACTTAATGTTAATACGGTTTTTTTTTTAAATATTAATTCAGTAATGAAATTTAATTAATTAATTTTTAGTTTTTTTTAGATTTAAGTTGTATGCATCTACCAATAGATAGCACCAGCTAAACTAAAAAAATGAATGAAAATTATTTATAAAGAACTTTCTGCAATAGAGTGAAAAAAAAAGTAGGAATTGACTTAAACAATTTTTTTTTTTCATATTACTTGTTTTTATTCTTATTTTATTTGTAGAGTAATTCACATGATCTTGATCCCAATAATTATTTAAAATGAATTTAAATTGTTAAAATAAGGACCACCACAAATACATTCCATGACATTCGTACGTCAAATATTTTTATTTAATTTGTGGTGTAATTCACATGATCTTGATCCTAATACTTATTCCAAATGAATTTAAATTGTAAAAAATAAGGACTACAACAAATACATATTAAGACATGCATACATCAATTATTTATTTTAATTTTTATCTTATTTTATTTTTTTTTATTTATTTTTTTATTTTTTTAACTGAACTCATTGGTTTCTTTAAATTATTTCAAATAAATTTAAATTGATAAAATAAGGACCACAACAAATACATTTTAGGACATGCATACGTCAAATAATTATTTCTATTTTTATTTTATTTTGTTTTATTTATTTATTTTATTTTATTTTATTTATAAAAAAAAAAAATAAATTTTTGTTTTATTTATTTATTCATTTTTAATGAACTCGGTTTATTTCTTTAAACTATTTGGCTTAAAAGTAACAGTAAAAAAAAAAGGCAGCAAAAGGAAAAAAAAAATGCTTGAAAAGAAAATTATCTCTAAAAATTCTTTTTTTTATAATAGATTTAAATAAATCACTTTAGTCATCATTTCTTATGTATTCTCCACATCAGATCTATTTAATTACAGCTAACATAATTATGCTGATTAAAAACTGAACTGCATTTTAGCCTTGATTTCCATACTCGGTTAGGGTTAACTTGTATACCAAATCTGCAGTTGATGTGTGTTGACTCAGTGGCATTGGCAGTAGATTTTGTAGATTAACCAAAAGAAAATAAACTCTTGTTTTCCCAGCTGACCCTCATAGAAAAGCAGGTGGTTCGAAATGATGTTTTGTTTGAGTGTCAAGCATTTTTCTTGGGAATATTATTGCAATGCAAAAACTGGAAAAATGGTTTGCTTTTGAGAACGAACGCGAAATAAACAGATTATGATTTCACAAGTTTTGTTTGTGAAATAAACATTAAACGTTTTGCGTGGAAAGCCAAAGAAAAAAATGACGCAGTTCTGAAAAATTTATGTGGACATACGTTTCAAAAACAAGTCGTGCATCATACTATAATAAAAATGAAGCTTTTATAGTTAGATTTAAGACAAGAGATTTTATTTGTTGTTTATGAACAACTTATTATTTCTGAGAATATTATATTCCTTGTCGATATAAATGTGTAATCATGAATAATAAATATCCGTATAAATATGTTTACAGATTGAATCTTTGAAATTGTGTTTATCAAATAAATATAAATCATGATTTAACACAGGGGTGGCCAACGCACGGCCCGCTTTGAACATGTTTCCTTCCCGTGAGATTCATCACACTTTTACAAAATATATTTATTTTACTACTGTGCCCAAAAAAGTAAGACCAATTTTTTATTTTTATTTTTTAAAAACTATTTATTCTTCCAAATTTATTACATCGCTTTACAAATTAATCCCCTCGGACACAATGCACTTAGCATGGATTTACGATTGGAAAAAAAAGTTGGCATTTTTTTCCAATCCTAAATCCATGCTAAAAAGTCATCGGCAGGGATGGCCTTCAAAGCGCGAGACGATTCGCGTTGAATCTCTTCAAACGACTCAAAACTCCGGTGTCCCCGGAGTGGTCTTTTGAGTTTAGGAAATGGCCAGAAGTCGCACGGTGTGAATACGGTGGTTGTGGGAAGATATGGGTTTCATTTTTGGCGAAAACGTCACGAAGAATCAATGCAATGTGAGCTGGTGAATTCAGTGTTTTCGGTACCAATCGATATTTGACGCGTTTGCGGCCCAAAGTGGAATTGATCGATCCTTCTGAAATTCCAACATCAGCAGCAAGGTCTCTAATTGTAAATTGACGGTTGGCAAGCACCAAATCTTTAAATTTGTGGAGAGCTTCGTCGGTTGAGTTTGATGGTCGACCAGAGGACACTTCGTCTTCAACGCTTTCTCTGCCTTTTGAACTGTTTATACCCCTTCTAAACATTTCTTTCCGATATAGGAATGCTCACCGAATGCCTTCTGCAACATTCTATGCATTTCCGAAAAAAAAATGAATGCAAGTTCTTTGCTCAATTAATTCAGACATTTCAAAAATCGTCGGAATCAGTTTTAGCGTCTCACAAAGCCAAGTGCAACTGAAACACAAATGAATATTTTGACGTCAAATTTCACACAGATGTCAAGGACAGTGCCAGCAACCTAAAAAAAAAAAAAAAATTTAAATTCTATAAGCCCCGGGAATTTTAAATTGAAAATTGGTCTTACTTTTGGACAGTAGTATACGCTATTCCGTTGTCTGACTAAACGCATGCATGCACTTTATTCATGTTTTTAATCTAATCCAATTTTGCAGCTGCATATTATTTTAAATGCTATTTTCGTGTACAGTGTATGCATTTGATTGATTATAGAATTCCTTTTTATGACTAATTACTGATCACGTTTTAACGATTTAGATTGTACAGAGCAAAAAGAACACTTTTATAGGGTTATTATTTATTGATGTATGATTATTACACACATTTTTAATAACATTTATCAATCATTCTTTCTACGTTAAAGTACAAGTAACTATTTCATGGTCCAGTAAATGCATTGGAGCAAGGAAAAGGATGAATGATTATACAAGTATTCTTGATTTTCATTCAAAGATATTTAATTTGGATATTATATGGAATTTATTACAATACATGCAAGGATTATTTAAAAAATATATATTTTGCAAATTAGCAATTTTTTTAAACGTTCATTGCATTTATTTTTTATTTAATATATTGTTATTATTATTATTATTATGAATCTTATTTTAAATTAGTAAATGTTTTTTCAAAAGGTATATATGCATTAATTTCTATATCTTTTAAATACATATGTTCATTAAAAATCTTTTTTTAAAATTTAAAATTTTCGATTTTTTTTTACAGGAATTGAAACAGGTATCATTTAACTTGGCCATGCTTTAGTAAGCGTTATAACGCATTTTATTTTAACATACTTAACAAAAAAGTTACTTTCTTGATAGGGTAATTTTCTTGAAAAATTCAGGTATTTTTACGAAATAACTTTCTCAAAAACTCAGGTAACTTTCCTGAAAAATTTATATAACTTTCTTAAAGAAACTTTCTTGGTAGGTTACTTTCTTCAAGCAACTTTTTGATAGATAATTTTCTTGATGGGTTAATTTCTTGGAGTAACTTTTTGCTAGGTAACTTTCTAGATAGGATAATTTTTTGAAGTAACTTTCTTGATATTTCTTTTTTGAAAAATGTAAGTAACTTTCTTGATAAGTTACTTTCTTGAAGTAATTTTCTTGATAGAATAATTATTTGAAGTAACGTTCATTGATATATAACTTTTTTGATAATTTACTTTATTGATTGGTTATAACTTTCTTGATATATAATTTTTTTGATATATTACTTTCTTAATAGCTTATAACTTTTTCGATAGATTACTGTCTTGATAGGTTATAACTTTCTAGATAAATTTATAATGTTATTTATAAATTATATACGGAATGTTATGTTATGTTATATATGTTATGTTATGTTAGGTTATTTATTATGTTATATATGTTATGTTTTATATATTTATGTTATAATAATTTCTTATGCTTTTATTTTTATTAATTATTTAATAAATTTACACTGAAGTGACAAAAGTCATGGGTTAATTTTGAAGTAACTTTCTTGCCAGATGAAGAGGTTTTGACGTGATGATGGAAAATTCAGACTTTTATATTAAAATTTCTCACATGAAAATTTAATATAACGAATGTGTTTCATGGCTTTTTTATAATAACTTATTGTATTGGCAAATTCTTGACGCATTCCCTCTTTGTAATTATCTGGTGCTTTTACATTTTCTATAGTTTTTGTAGTTTTTCACACACACACAAACATGGTGGCTATATATATATATGAAATACTGGAAATAGTTACTTGAGTGCAGCCATTCATGGACTTTTCAAAAACGATGGGATTTTTTTCTGTGTATGTGTATCTCTGATATAGATCGCCCATGAAATATTTTTAAAGTTATTCATAAATTGCACCATCAACGCTTTCACAATTATGGACGTCTATCGAGACAGCATGGCTCAATATTCCTGCAGAAGACTTCAACGACTTTGTTGAGTCCATGCCACGTCGAATTGCCAAATCAAACTCAACTTTTTATTGAATCTACAACAATAGCAAAGGTTTTTTCATGGTATCTCTGATATAGACACAAATATTATTTAGGTCATATCTCTGTTAAAAAGGATAAATTATTGAAAATAGATACTTTTCACAGCTTTTATTCTTCAGGTTTATTCTTCAGGTTTGAAAAGGAAATATTATATAAAAAAAACAAAGTTCAATAAATTTCCTTTCGTGAAATTAACCGGTAAATTTTCCGGATTAATTTAATGGCATCATTTGACAAAATTGGAATATAATGTCTCAAAACGATTCGAAATAATATCGATGAAATGATTATATATATGGAATTTTGCAACTCAGTAAATAATCGGCAAATAAATGCTTTCAAATGGACAGGCAATTTAACGTTGTAACAAAGGCAATTTAATGAACATCAGCTCTATCTTTTTACACTTTATTCATACAGAAAGGTTTATAGTTAAATATAATCGTAACAACTCCTCTAATATAATAATAACATAAAGAATATTTTTTTCGATTGTATTTGATGTAATACAGAAAATAAATATAAAACAAGTTATATATAAAAAAAAATTAGTTATACAAGTAATATATAAAAAATAAAATTGTTTCTTCGTTATAAATATATTCAGTTTTATTTATAATTTAGAGCAGTTTTATTAAATTTCGGTTTTTATGATATAAACACGTAGTATATAAAAAAAAAAAAAATTTAAAGTCAATTCCTACTTTTTATCACTATATTGCAGAAAGTCCTTTATAAATAATTTTCATTCATTTTTTTAAGTTTATCTGGTGCCATCTATTGGCAGATATATGCAACTTAAATCTAAAAATAAATAAAAATTAATGAATTAAATTTAACTACTGAATTAATATTTGAAAAACTGTATTAACATCCAGTGTCATCGACGACAAGTTCAAAAAAATGTATTTGAACTTGAGTGGATGAATAAAAATTATTTTTATGAAAATTTGAACAAGATATATATAGGGAGAGTGTGAACTAATAGAAGGAATTGAAAAAAAGAGGCGATACTTATCTTTTTTTTTTTCAGTTTATCGATAGGTCTTATATCACGAATAGCTAACCGACAGGTTATAATAGCAAGACATTACAATAAATATTTTTAGCGCCTGATGGCCGAAAGTCCAGCGCTTTGGTGTTGGGTACCACGGATTTCGGGTTCGACATCCGGCGGTGTCCTGGATATTTGTAATGGTTCGGAATCCACTTTAAACCATAGGTCCCGATCTAATAGGATCGTAGAGCGTTGTGGAGGTAGCGTAATTCGCTTCCGTAGCATATCTTCAAGTTACACGTGTCCCTTGGGTAGTGCTAAATCAGTAACGTCGGTGCAGCCCTTGCTTATGGCATAAAGCTAACTTTCTGTGTATTGTCAGCTGCATTAGAAAAAAAAAGAAGTGTTTTTAGCGCTTATTATCCGGTATTAATTTGGGAGAAAATACAGAAAATTTTCAACTGGAAGACTGAGTTTTTTTAGATTCGACATGCTATCTAAATCACCATGAACTATCCTTCATATTAGTTTAGCATGTTATTGCATGTCCATGACGACTGAGATTAATGGCTTATCTTGGCTAATTCCTTGAGCATAAGTCGAACATGGTCCTTTGGTTTATATTATTTTTATTCAAACTTGAGGCATTTACGCTTCTACACATTTGGTCAAATTACAAAAAAAGAACCACCAAGTTGATTTTTAGTCAAAGAGGAATCTTGTTGCCACCACAATTTAAATCAAAATCTCCAGTATCAGTGTATAGAGGTTAGCATCTTTCTCTTGTTGAACTCGCTGGAGATATTTCCAGGCTAAGATTTTATTAGGCTTACACTGAAGTGACAAAAGTCATGGATACCTCTTAATATCGTGTCGGCCCTCCTTTCGCCCGGCGAAGTGCAGCAACTCGACGTGGCATGGACTCAACAAGTCGTTGGAAGTCTTCTGCAGGAATATTGAGCCATGCTGTCTCGATAGACATCCATAATTGTGAAAGCGTTGATGGTGCAGGATTTTGGGCACGAACAGACCTCTCGATGATGTCCCATAAATGCTCGATGGGATTCATGTCGGGCGATCTAGGTGGCCAGATCATTCGTTGGAATTGTCCAAGAATGTTCTTCAAACCAATCGCGAACAGTTGTGGCCCAGTGAAATGGCGCATTGTCATCCATAAAAATCCCATCGTTGTTTGGGTACATGAAGTCCATGAATGGCTGCAAGTGATCTCCAAGTAGCTGAACATAAGCATTTCCAGTCAATGTTCGGTCCAGTCGCACCAGAGGACCAAGTCCATGCCATGAAAAACAGCCCACACCATTAAGGAGCCACCAGCAGCTTGAACAGTGCCTTGCTGACAGTTTGGTTCCATGGCTTCGTGGGGTCTGCGCCACACTCGAACCCTATCATCAGCTCTTACCAACTGAAATCGTGACTCATCGGACCAGGCCACGGTTTTCATTCATCTAGGGACCAACCGATATGCTCACGTGCCCACGAGAGTCGCTGCAAGCGATATCGTTCTGTCAGTAAAGGCACTGGAGTCGGTCTTCTGCTGGAATAGCCCAAGAAAGCCAAATTTCTTCGCACAGTTCTAACAGACTTAAAGTCCCTTGTACGTCCCACATTGATTTCTGTGGTTATTTGACGCAGTGTTGCTTGTCTGTTAGAATTTACGACTCTTTTGCAGACGTCGCCGGTCTCGGTCGTTAAGTGCAGGCGGTCGACCACTGCGCTGTCCATGGTGGGATGTTATGCCTGAAATTTCATACTCTCGGCACACTCTTGACACAGTGGATCTGGGAATGTTGAATTCCCTAACGATTTCCGAAATGGCATGTCCCCATGCGTCTAGCTCCAACTAACATTCCGCGTTCAAAGTCTGTTAATTCCCGTCGTGCGGTCATCATCACGTCAAAACTTCTTCACATGAATAACTTGAATAGAAATGAAAGCTCTGCGAAAGCACTGCGCATTTATACCTGTTCTACGCGATGCTACTGCTATCTGAAAATTTGCATATTGCTATCCCATGACTTTTGTCACTTCAGTGTATTTCCGGTATAAAAACATATCCGGCAACGAAAACTGTTAGTCCGGTTCAATTGCAAAACATCGAATAAAAGCGCAGCCCAATCAAATCTCGATATACTTTACTTACTTTGTGTGATAGGCCGTACCATACTTCAAGCAGATGTGAAAATCATAAACTTTTTCAGCAGGTGTATTTGCTAGACAACAACACCAAAAAAAGAAAGCTTTTCTTTTAATGTGTTTTTTTATCTGATACCTCTTATAAAATCGTGGCAGCTGAAATAACCATCCTAACAGCTTAACAGTTTCGAAAATTTGATAATTACAAATATTTTAGATTCATTACAGCATATTTAGATTATTATAAAATCCTACAAGCCATTCTTTGGTACCTAAAAATAAGGCCATGACGACTAGAGATTAATAGAGTATCTTGGCCATATTATCGAGTATTCTTTTGGTTAATATGATCCAATCCTGGGCATATGCACTTCTACAGATTTGGCCATTTTACAAAGGAACACCAAGTTTATTTTTAATCAAAATTGAATCTTGTTGTCACCAGAATTTAAATCGAAACTTCCAGTATCTGCAGATGGAGGTTTGCATCTTTCTCTTATTAAGCTCAGAGAGAAAACTGTTGGTCAGGTTCAATTGCAGAACTTCGAATAAAAACGCAGTCCAATCAAATCTCGATATCCTTACTATGTGTGGATAAGTCGTACCATACTTCAAGCAGATGTGAAAATCATTAACTTTTTCAGCAGGTGTATTTGCTAGATAACAACACCAAAAAAAGAAAGTTGTTTTTTATTTGATAACTCTTATAAAACCGAAGCAGCTGAAATAACCATTCTAACACCTTAACAGTTTCGAAAATTTGACAATTACACATATTTTATATTCGTTACAGATTGTTTAGGCTGTAGGGCTATTATAAAACCCTACAAGCCATTCTTTAGTACCTAAAACAATTAAATAACACGAATGTTATAATAACAATATACATAAATGGATTAAACTTTTTCTAAAAGTTAGATTCTTTCTAATAGAGTACATTACAATCTGGTTCTTTGAAACGTGGTAGAAAATGTTACAATTGGGCCAGATTGTCTGGTATCGATCGTCTAACGGCTTAATTGAAGTTCTTCTATATTCTTGTATCCTTTTATATAACATTTACTTGTGTTATAACGGAGGAAACTAACTCTAAAAGTGCTCCAGAAATATGTAGTGCTCGTCATGTCTCAAAGAATATTTTTAATACAATAAAGTGGTGTTTTTCATTATGAAATATATGATTTAATGTTATTAAAAGTTAACATTTTCCCTATAAATATCAATATACGTTAGCGTTAGATTATGATTTTAAGCTAACGCTAAATTATATCGATGGAGTTAGTGCAGTATAATTTAGCGTTAGATTGCAAACAGTTAATGAATTTTACTTTAGATTTTTTTTTTAAGTAAAAATAATAATAAAAAGTCAAATAAAAATATTTTAGAATAAAAAATAAGAATGGTTACATTATTTACAATTTTTTTATAATTTACCGCCATTAGGAAAAAGTAAAATTTAAAAAAAAATTCATTTAGATTTAATACTATGAAAAGATAACTTTTGTCCTATAATTATAAGTATAAGTTTGTGTTAGCTTTGTGATTTTCAAGCTAATGCTAAATTATATTAATTAGCGTTAGGTTCAAAACAGTGAATTTGATAATTTTGAGTAAAAACAATAATAAAAAAATCGTTTATTCAAACTGAACTGCTTGATCTTTTTCATTCATCAAAATTTCAGGACATTTTTTTTTTTTTTTTGGTTTTTAATAAATTCGCTATCATGGCGCATTCAATTATTTGCAAAATAATTAAAAACTGATAATATCTTAAAAATAACATATGTATATATAATTTTATTTAAAATATTTAATATCCTTTAATTTTTTGCAACATATTTAAATATTAAAACATAAATTTAAAAAAAAATACACAAGTCATAGATAAAATTTAGAATGTAATGTAAGAACTAAACGCATAGCTTAAACAAAACAGCAATCTTAAAAACAAACAAACCTACAAAAAGTATTAATAAACCATATGCAGACAATAAACTATGTTCAATAGTTATAGTACAAAAACTGTAAAAAAAGAAAACAGATTAAATAAAATTTAAAAAAAAAAACATAATTCAAACGATTTCATGACAATAAAACAAATGAAAAAAAAAAGCATTACAAATTACTGAAATCCAAACTATTTGATGAAAAAAAAGCATTACAAATTACTGGAATCCAAAATTTGATAAAAAAAAATAAATAAAAAATACAGAAATCTAAACGATTTTATGGAAAAAAGAACAAACACGAAAAAAAAAAAAAAAAAAAAAATTAAAACTAGAAATCCAAACGATTTATGAAGAAAAATTATTTATGAATTGAATATGAATGATTTATGAACGTAAAAAAATAAAAACAATTAAAAACTACAGAAATCCAAACGATTTTATGAAGGAAAACGAAAAAAAAAAAAAAAAAAAAACCAAATCCAAAAGATTGTATGGTGAACTAATGTATTGTACACGTGAATAAATAAAAAAATTAAAAACTGCAGAAATCCAAAAGATTTTATAAAAAACACGAAAAAAAAAAAAAAAATTAAAAACTACAGAAATCCAAATGATTTATGAAAAACAAAAAAAAAAAAAAAATTAAAAGCTACGGAAATTGGCACGATTTTATGAAAACTCAAAAACAGAAAGAAATTTTCAAATAAAAATTTTCTGAAAGGAATTTAAAAAATAAATGAACCAATAAGAGACATTGAAAGTGGTCCAGGACATCACTGACTCACATTCTCCAAAAACAATATTTATACATTTTATAGATAAAATTACTTAAATACTAAATCAATGTGCTAATTCTCAGCAAACATCCAGCGATATTCAAAGTTCAAACTATTCATTGCAGCTGTATTTGATCTACAATCCAAACGAAATCCAAACGATCTTTAAAAAAAAACACGGGAAAAATACAAAAAACAATTAAAAAGTACAGAAATGCAAACGACTTTATGAAAAAAAAAAAAGAAAGAAAAATTTTCAGAAACTACATTTTTCTGAAAGAAATTTTAAAAAAAAATAAACCAATAAGAAACATTGAAAATAGTCCAGGACATCGCTGGCTCACTTTCTCCAAAAACAATATCCATATATTTCATTGGCAAAATTTACTTAAATGTTAAATCAATGTGCTAATTCTCAGCAAACATTCAGCGAAATGCGAACGACTTTAGTTCAAAACATTTTTCTAAGCAGCTGTATTTGATCTACGAAAATAGCAATACCAAACAATCAAAAAATTAAAAACAATAATCCAATGAAGTTCAAACTATTTTATTAACAAACATGTGAATAAAAAAAATCAAAAACTACAGAAATCCAAACGATTTTTTTATAACAAACACGTGAATAAATTAAAAAAAATTAAAAACTACAGAAATACAAACGATTTTATTAAAAAACACGTGAATAAATACAAAAAAAAATTAAAAGTACAGAAATCCAAACGATTTTATGTAAAAAACACGTGCAAGATATATAAATAAACCAATGAGAATGACCTTTGAAAGAAATTAAAAAAAAAAATAACTAAATAAACCAATAAGAAAGATTGAAAGTGGTCCAGGACACCACTGACTCACTCTCTCAAAAACAATACCCATATATTTAACGGGCAAAATTACTTAAATATTAAATCAATGTGGTAATTCTCAGCAAACATCCAGCTAAAACCGAAGTTCAAAACATTCTAGGCAGCTGTATTTGATCTACGAAAATAGCACCAAACAAAAAAAAATCCCTTTTTTTTTTATCCCCATCTGATTTAATGCGTCGTATAAAATGAGGAGCAGATGAGCAGATAGCTATTCTTCAGGTTTAGATGGACAGGTAATAGTGTTATGAGACTCTCTGTGTGCCCAGGCGATATGGCCCTTTCTTTGCTAAGGTTTTTCGATGCCGATAATCTAAAAGCTGGGCTGAGAGTGAATCATTCCGCGAAAGCCCATGTTATTGTTCGCAGAAATGATAGCGCGCTTTTTTCCAAGAAAGTGTAATTTATGGAAGTGGGGAAAAAGATGAGGTAGGGGGAGAAATCGAAGATTTGTGAATGGAGGCTGAAGGAATTGGGGCTGGGAAGACACAATACCGGGTGATAAAGGAAAAAAAAAAGTTGGATATGTGAGGTTAATGGGAGATGCCATTAACATTTATTGAAAAGATTTAGCGATGTTTGTCATTGAGGTACATAAGAAGGTCAGGGTATTTTAGTAAATTATGTTTCTTTTGATAAATATAAAATCTTTTTTAAGACTAATTTTTTTCTTAATCTTTAGTTTTTAAAAATGATAAAGCTTGATATATTTTTGTAACAGCCAACATATGCTACCAGCTGCAATATTTAGCAGCCAAAATAAGGCATGATCTATTAATTTAGATTTACATTAGATACTAAGAAAGTACGCTGTAAAATATCATCCAATGAGAAGTGTGATCCTGTCCACTCTGAAATCTGATTGGCTCTGGCCGATTTGGTGGGATTCCAGCTTAAAGCAATCATGAGACCTGATGGCCTAGTGGCTAGCGCTCTAGTGCTGGTACCATGTTTAGGTTTCGACTTCCGGCCGTGCCATGGATGTTTGTAGAGGTTCAGAATCCACTTTGCCGTAGGTCCCGGTCTCCTATGACCGTAGAACGTCACAGAGCCAAATCAGGCTTCTTCTCACCCACATCATTCCCAAACTGCAAAAGGGGCAGCTCAGTTTTAAGGCACAGTGATGTGGTGTAGTACAATAGTAGTCATATTAGGCCTGGGCCTAATGTTTAAAGTGGATTCCGAACACTACGACATTCCCGGATACGACCACTACGGATTCCGAACCACTGGATATCCATGGCAAACCTCGACTCGAACCCGAAGCCTGTGGCACTGAGTACCAGAGAAAACGTGATCTGCTGTGTCTAAATCTGGATTTCCATTATATATAAAGATTGCACGCTGTAAAACATCACCCAATGAGAAGTGTCCTCTCGGAAATGTGATTGGCTGATGACAAGTATCTGATGGGAATCCAGCTTAAAAGCAATCGTAACGATAATCTGACTTTCATGGAAAGTACTTACCTGAAAAAAATTTCAGGCTTTCCCTTCTAACAGACAGCAGTCTGACCGTCAGTGACTCGATTTAATGTGAGCGGTCTGCAAAGAAAGTAACAATCTAAAATGGTGTTATTAATAAATGATAAAGTTTGATTTTTTTTAAAACTTATTTACCACCAGAATAAGGTACGATCTACTAGGCTAAATCTGAATTTCCACTAGATACTTGAATACCATGCTATAAAACATCATCCAATGAGAAGTGTGATCTCCTGTCCACTCTGAATTTGATAGGCTGAAGTTCTGCAACAAGTGTCTGTGGGAATCCAGTTTAAAACAATCGCAGCGACAATCTGACATCTATGGAAAGTACATCGCTGAGAAAATGTTCAGGCTTTCATTTCTTACCGTAAACGGCCTGACTGTCAATAGCTCGACGTAATGCGGGTGGTCTACAAAGAAAGTAAACAAACAAGCTGAAAGTTTGTGAGTGTTTTACAGATTTTAGTTAATATAATACGCAAATGTGATGCAGTTATTTTTTCTGCTTATGCCTATAACATGCCTCGGATGTGTAATGTTAAAACTGCCATAAAATCTATTGTATCAGAAGAGAATAATCCCAGTCAAGTCCACGCCGTAATTAAAATTATTAGTACATGCATCTAGTCTGCAAAGATTTAACAATAACTTTGAACATTCACTAAAATATGCAAATAGTAATGATTAGTAAAAATTTCTAATGATAAAATATTTTTGTTAAAAAATACTATGATGATGTTTTGATGCATAAAACCAAACAAGCATAAATTGTGTTTACAAGGTTTAAATTTGATTATAGAAATATTACAAATGGGAAAAAAAAAGTAAATATCATTTAATTTCCAAGATAAGCTGAGTTCAAATGACATATTTAAAAGAAATTACATAGCTAAATTATGTCACTTTTTATCTATAAAATTTATGGATATTGTTTTTGGGTAAAGTGGATCATCGATGTCCTAGACCACTTTCAACGTTTCTTATTGGTTTATTTTTTTAAATTTCTCTTACGGCCTATTCTTATCGGTTTATTTGAAGATCTTTCACGTGCATTTTTATGAAATCGTTTGGAATTCTATATTTTTTTATTTATATTTTTTATACTTCTTTCACGTGCTTTTTTTATAAAATCATTTCAATTCCTATATTTTTATTTTTATTTTTATTTTTATTTTTTATACTTATTTCACGTGTTTTTCTATAAAATCGTTTGGAATTCTTACATATTTTTATTTATATTTTTTTTATACTTCTTTCACGTGCTTTTATAAAATCGTTTGAATTCTATATATTTTTTATTTTTATTTTTTTATACTTCTTTCGCGTGCTTTCCTATAAAATCTTTTGGAATTCTTATATATTTTTATTTTTTATTGTTTTATACTTCTTTCACGTGCGTTTTTGTTAAATTACTTTCACATGCTTTTTATAAAATCGTTTGGAATTCCCTAGTTTTTTAATTTTTTAAAAAAATACTAAATTTTAATTCAGCTGAAATTTAAAATGAGCCCATGGTCAAATATATAATTATAAATAAATAAAAAGTACATCCGGTTCAACAATTTAAACCATTTTGAAATGTTTGATTGTTGAATGTTGAATGTTGAGGTTTTGAAATCTTGTTATTGTTAAAGTAAAATATAATCAATTAAAAGATTAGATCATGATTTCCTTTTTGTAACGGTTATAGTTGATTATCTCATCCTTAAAACATATTATATTTAATTCAATCCCTAACCCCTATATGTTTGATGGTTCAATGTTGAGGTTTTGAAATCTAGTTATTGTCAAAGTAAAAAAGAAACAGTTGTAAATAAAGATTAGATCAAGCTTCGTTTTTGGTAATGAATAGAGTTGATTTTCTCATCCTTAAAGCATATTATATTTTAATTCAACCCCCTCACCCCTATATCCAATTATATATAATTCCATTTCAGCAATATGAACCACCCTCTTCTAAAAACACAGCAATTACCAACTTGTGCATTGTTTGGAAATGAAGACGGTCTTTAGGGATAACAATTTCAAAAATTTGGCTTTGTTATTTAGTTTCCAATTTCCCAGAAGGTTATTATGTCTATAGAAATTTTGTTTCTTTCTCTGGAGAGCTTTGAACGGTGGCCAAGAACTTGGTGGAAACCTGCTGCCAGTGCAAGAGATTCTAGACACCATTAAAATTAATGACGTTTAACCTCAACGACGCGACGTAACCATAGTTTAATTATGAACGCAGACTTCGATGAGGCACTTCTGCAGTAACAGCCGGGACCAGCATTTTGGGGGTTTGGGTGAGGGTGGTTGAAATTCTGCCGTTTTTGGTATCGTCTGCGGAAAGTGGGATAACAAAAACGTAATTTTCTTAGATGCGATTGTGGTTGTTTAATAATAACAGCTGGGTTTATCGAAAATAAAGCTTAACAAATTTTTTTGAGAGCTACTAAAGTGTTTGACAAACAAGAAAAATGCTATGAACGAAGATAGTGAATATTTAATTTAATCAGTAATCACTTTGTTGAGATTTGTAAGGTTGATGATTTGCAAAATTGTTAAATAAGTTGAAATTTGTTAAAATAAACATTAGTGATACCAATTTCCAATCTGTAATTAGTAGTTACAGTGTCAGCAAAGACAGTGTCGTGAATATAATAAAGAAAGGTTTACTGGTTTGTATCCTTTTTTATTTGACAATCGAAGAGAAATGTTTGCAAAATTGTTAAATTAGTTTCAATTTGTATAAATAAGCATTAGTCATACCAATTCCCAATCTCAAGATTGGTAATTAAGGGCATCAACAAAAAAGATTATGTCGTGAATTTAATAAAGAAAAATGTTACTGGCTTTGCAGCTTTTTTCATTTAATTGTGAAAAATGTTTCAACATTGTTAAATAAGTTGCAATTTGTGTACATAAAGATTAATAGATTGCAATTTTCCCAATCTGTGATAGATAATACAACAGCAAAGTTAGGGTCTTGAATCAAAAAAACTAAAAGCTACTAGCTACTGGTTTTGTACCTTTTTCAATTCCTTCTATTAGCTCACACTCTCCCTATATATAACTTGCTCAAATTTTCAATCGTTCATAAAATACTTTTTATTCATCCACTCCAAGTTCAAATACATTTTTTTTTGAATTTGTAGTGGATGACACTGGATGTTAATACAGTTTTTCAAATATTAATTCAGTAATTAAATTTAATTAATTAATTTTAGTTTTTTTTTGGGGGGATTTAATTTGCATATATCTTACCCAATAGATGGTCAGATAAACTTAAAAATGAATGAAAATTATTTATAAAGGACTTTCTGCAATACAATGAAAAAAATGAACTGACTTTAAATTTTTTATATTGCTTTTTTTCATTTAGCTAGTGAAGAGAAATGTTAGCAAAATTGTTAAATTAGTTGCAATTTGTATCAATAAACATTAGTGCTAACAGTTCCTATCTCAGATTGGTAGTTAGAGCATCAGCAAAGGTCATGTCTTCAATCTAATAAAGAAAAGGCTACTGGTTTTGTGCCTTTTTTATTTAAGTGGAGAAGAGAAATGCTAGCAAAATTTTTCAATTAGTTGAAATTTATATAGATAAATATTAGTAATACCGTTTCCCAATCTCAGATTGGTTGTTAGAAGACAGTAAAGGTTGTGTCCTAAATCTAATAAAAGAAAATCAGATTGGTTTTGCACTTTTTACCTTTAACTAGGTGAAGAGAAAATGTTTGCAAAGCTTTACATTAGTTGAAATTTGTATGAATAAGCAATAGTAGTACCATTTCCCAATCTCAGGTTGGTAGTTAGAGCGTCAGAAAAGGTTGTATCTTGAATTTAATACAGGAACGATTACTGATTTTGTACCTTTCTCATTTAAATAATGATGTTTACAAAATTGTAAAGTTAGTTGAAATTGTATAAATAGTTTGAGCGTCTGCAAAGTTTGTTAGTGGTTAGTTAGATCTACGATTCTGTTATTTAAAGCATCAATAAAGTTGGTCTGTTAGAACGTCAGCAAAGGGTGTGTCCTGAATCTAATAAAGAAAAGCTGACTGGTTTTGTACTTTTTGATTCAATTAGCACAGAAAAATGTTTGATAAATTGTTAAATTAGTTCAAATTGATTAAAATAAACACTGTCAATCATACCAATCATCAGCAGATGTTGAATCGTAAATGTAATGAAAATTTATTAGTGTTCATTCACTTTTTGCCTTAGCTAGTGGAGAAGAATTCTAATAAAATAGTAGCCCTTTTGACATTTATATAACAGTGACATACCTAGGTCATTTATATATATCAGTGATAGACCTAGGTCATTTATATGCAACTGTCCAATGACAACATGCTTCACCATCAAGATTTTTTCCTTTTTCCCTCTGTTGCAGCAGAAGGGAAGACTGATTTTAGTTAAGGTCTTCTCACCAGACTACTTTTCCCTTATAAGAGGATTTTGGTTTCAAATGCATTGCAAGAAAAAAAAATTTATTTCACAAAGTGTTTTTCAATAAAATATAAATAAACTTATTGCTATCCATTTAGATTAGTACTGAGTACTATTATATCAGTATTGTGATATTATTATTATTAGTTTTTATTGCTTATTATTTACAACTGTAAGCCTCATGTTGATCATAGGGATATAAAAGATGCATTTTTTTTAAATAACAAAAATTGTTTTGTATTCGTTTAAAACTGTTCCAATTGAATTGTAGCAGATTCAGCTTCGCTGAGTACACTGGATGTGGGTGGGGTTATTGCTACGTTACACCAATAAGAGTAAAAAAATTATTGGAAGTCTTTCTAAGAATAATTGATTCACATTTTTATAACATGTGTTTGTATAACATTGATTCACATTTTTTATGTGTAAAAAAACACACAACTAATCTGATGACATTGGTTGTCAAATTACATACCATCTTATTAGTTTAAATGGACATAATTAAATTAAGGGAAATCAAATTATTTAAATATTTTTAAGAAATATAAATTGTTAAAGAACAACTTAGTAAGGTAGAAAGTTGCGATGTTTGGCATTTAAGTTGTTTTTTATGTTTAATATTTCTTGAATTAGATACAGCTTTTATAGTTTAATTTTTTTATTTAATATTTAATAGAAACGCTAGTAACCCTTTTAATAAAGCTTTTAAAAGCTTTAGTAAACGCTTTTATTTAACATTTAGTAGAAATTATTTATGCCAAAATATTTAATATACTTAAAAGTAACTCTATTTACGCATACAAATTAATTCTTCCAGTTCTGTGTTGTTGTATGTATATGTCTTGTTTGAGTCTTATAATTCTATTTACTAGTTAACGCAGTTGGTAATTCCTTTGAAACTAATTTAATTCCTCAGTAATAGGAATTAATAGGTTTATATTAAGGAAAGTGGATTTAATCACGACTTTAATGTGATAATTATGTTTAAATATTCTGTAATTAAGTAATTTTTAATATCTCATTAGTTATCTTAACTGATAAAATTTGGAATACTAGTGAATTCTATTTAAGATGGAAATGCATTAAGATGAAAATCAAAAGTTCGTTATGAAAGGTTTTAAGAACAGTGCTTAATATAATAAATATTTTATTATTTTATCGGAATATTCCTTGGTCAGATATACATTAAAATCTTTTAGTGGCTGTTGACTTTTAATTTCTTAGAATAAATGCCATACTAATGTAAAGATTAAATTTTATACCATTAAAATTTAAAATAACATAATTTGAACAAAATTTATATACATTAAATGTTAAGCAATGGGGCTTAATGGCCAAGTGTCTCGTACTCTGTGGCATAGGTATCGGGTTCGAGTACCTATCTTGCCATGGATGTTTGTAGTGGTTCGGAATCCACCTTAAACCGTAGGTCCCGATCTAACATGGCTGTAAAGCGTTCGACGTAGGCGAGCAACGCTACAACGTAAACACAGAGCATCTCCTGTCTCGAAATCTGCCAGTAAGCAGACCACACTAGCCCACCATACGGCTCTTGTGCCAATCAAGAAGTAATGTTAAACAATAAAAGTTTACAATTATAATATATGGCTCGATTTGTCGCTCTACAGTCAATTTTTTTACATACTTTTTAGGCTAATTAGGCCCGGACCCACAGTTTACCGTGGATTTCGAACCATTAACAAGCATCCATGCCACCGCTAAGATTCGAATCTGAAGTATGTTATTATTAATGGGATTTGACATTTCTTTCTCAAATCATTATATATTCGTACACAAATTTTAAAAATAAAAAAAAAAATTTATTTAAATATTTTAACCAATTTTTTTGTTTAAGTATTGTTGTTACGTTTTATTAAATATATTGAAATCATTTTAGTGATTTTTTTACATCTAACTCCCTACACTACAGCTCATGATGACCCCGAGGAGGTCTACTAACTGGCAGATTTCGAGACAGGCGATCGTACCTTTATAAGAAGTAGGCCATCAGCCCTACGCTCCCATTAGACAGGGACCTACGATTTAGAGTTCATTCTGAACCATTACAAACATCCATGACACCGCCGGGATTCGAGTCCGAAACCTATGGCAACGAGCGCCAGAGTGCTAGTCACTCAGCCATCAGGCCAGTTTTTTTTACGTCTATAAATAAAAGAAAAATTCGGAATTAAATTTCATTCAGTTTTAAAGAGAAAATACAAAAACAAAATTTTATATAAACTATAAATAAATAGCATTTGATTAAATTAGAAATATGTAAACATATTCATTTTTCCATTAAAATAAAAATTATAAATTTCTAAACACCATTAATTTGTTCTTTTATTTTTAGAGAAATTCAAATCATATGCCAAAAAAATTAATAAAAAGCCAAAAAAATGAATAAAAGTAATATCTTTTTAAAAAATTCTTGGTTGAAAAATATTTCACTCTGACCAAAAAATAAAAATTAAAAAAGAAAACACTAATTCTCTTCTAAAGGCTACTATTACAGAAGCCACGTCTGCGAGATACTTGAGACACTTTTAAGCGAGAGATCACGTGACTGGTTTCATACTTTTATTTTCATAATAACGTTGTCTTAATACATTCAGAAAAGTATACCACCCCAAGTAAAAAAAGAATTCTAATATTCTCTATTCAGTGCGTCAACATATCTTACGACTTTTGCTATTAAGAACTTAATTTTTTAAGACGATTAGACTCAATTTTTGCTTTTATTCCCCTTTTTTATTTTGCAAATAATGTCCATTTGGAAAAGAAAAATAAAAGAAAAAAAAAAGGATAAAAAGCTAACCGCCCTTTTTTTAAAAAAAAAAAAGGAAGTCTTTTAAAAGCCTTTCCTTCAGGCGCTGAAACCTTTCTTAATGGAGTTTGGTTGCCATATGTTTGTTTCGCCATTATCTCTCATTAACCACTTTCTTTTCTGCAGAGATGGAGAGATTACTTTAGAACGTATGGCATCAATACGCTAGAAATTCTCCTCTTCACTCCACTTCTCGTTTTCGATATTATCGTTTGGCGTGCTTTAACTAAGTGTATCAAATTTTCTCGTAGGAGTCTGAAGAGTTCTAAAGTTTTGCATTGAAAGTTCATTACATTGAAGTTTTAAGAACTAATACAATAAACGCTCTTCAGTGAATGCTTTGTATTTAATTAGATTTAGAGTAAAATACTATTAATAATAAAATGAACATTAAACTTGATTTATTCAATAAAATGCGTAATTAATCCTTTTTATTTAATATTCAGTTTTCACGTATTATTAGGCGTTTTTATACCAAAACACATAAATTTTTATACCAAATTAATCAAATCTTATGTAATATGACGTGTTTTTTTACCAAATTAATCAAATCTTATGTAATATGACGTGTTTTTTACCAAATTAATCAAATATGTAATATGACGTGTTTTTATACCAAATTAATCAAATCTTATGTTATATGACGTGTTTTTTTTTACCAAATTAATCAAATCTTATGTAATATGACGTGTTTTTTTACCAAATTAATCAAATATGTAATATGACGTGTTTTTATACCAAATTAATCAAATCTTATGTAATATGACGTGTTTTTTTACCAAACTAATCAGTTCATTTGTATTATTATCCAAATTAACAAGCTCTCAGGTATTATGATTCGTTTTTATACCAAAATGCTTACATGTTTTTTATTTAATTCGATCTAGAGTAAAATACTATCAATAATAAAATTTTCATTAAATTTGATTTATTCAGTAAATTGCATTTATAATATTTTTTAATGAATATTCAGTTTTCATGTATTATGTGTTTACGTGTTTTTATAACAAAATACATATGACGTGTGACGTGTATTTATACAAAAATATATACATGTTTTATAAAAAAAATATAATTAGTTCTCCTGTACTATAAGGTGTTTTTATTCCTACATATATATTTATGCCAAATTAATCCGTTCTCACGTATTTTGGCGGAATTTTTTTTTATCAAAATACATACGTGTGTTTTCATACCAAATTCCTCAGTTCTCATGTTTATAGCGTGTTTTTATATCAAAAGCAACGCCTTATGGTGTGTATTTTATACCAAAATACATACATAACAAGACATATACTTTAAATACTATGAGTAAAAAAAAAACATTTCAGAAATAAATTTTATTCAGTTTTAAAGAGAAAATACAAAATAAAATTTTACGTAAACTATAAATATAAAACATTTACAAATTAAAATAGAAATATATAATCCTATTCCTTTTCTCCTTTGAAAAATTATAACTTTTTAAACACCATTAATTTGTCCTTTTATTTTCACATAGATTTAAATTATAAGCCAAAAAAAAATAAATAAAAATCCAAAAATTAAACGACAAAATAAATTTTAAAAATTCTCAGTTAAAATATATTTTAGAGTAAAAATAATTCTAAAATAATAAAAATATTTAAAAAAAGAAAAATACTAATTCTCTTCTGTGCTAATATTACAGAAGCCACGTCTGCGAGATACTTGAGACACTTTTAAGCAAGAGATCACGTGACAGGTTTCATTTTTCATAATGACGTTATCTCAATACATTTAGAAAAGAATACCTCCTCAAGTAAAAAAAGAGTTCTAATTTTCTCTATTCAGTGCGTCAACATATCTTACGACTTTTGCTATTAAGAATTTAATTTTTTTAAGAGGATTAGATTAAATTTTTGCTTTTACTCCACTTTTTCTTTTGCAAAAAGGGTCCATTTGGAAAGAAAAAAAGGATAAAAGCCAACAGCCCTCTTTAAAAAAAAAAAAAAAAAAGAAAAGTCTTTTTAAAAGCCTTTCCTTCAGGCGCTGAAACCTTTCTTAATGGAGTTTGGTTGCCTCGTGTTTGTTTCGCCATTATCTCTCATTAACCATTTTCTTTTCTGCAGAGATGGAGAGATTACTTTAGAACGTATGGCATCAATACGCTGGAAATTCCCTCTTCACTCCACTTCTCGTTTTCGATATTATCGTTTGGCTTGCTTCAACTAAGTGTATCAAGTTTTCTCGTAGGACTCTGAGGAGTTCTAAAGTTTTGCATTGGACGTTAATTACATTGAAGTTTTATACGAACGTTTTAAGAACTAATACAATAAACGTTTTAAAGTGAATGCTTTATGTTTAATCAGATTTAGAGTAAAATGCTATAAAAAAAAAAAAATTAGCATTAGATTTGATTTATCTAATAAATTGCGTGTATAATCCTTCTTATTTAATATGTTTTCATGTATTATGATATGTTTTTATATTAAAATATATGTAAGTTTTTTACACTAAACTATTCAGTTGTATATTGTAAAGTATTTTTATACCAAAATACATGCATGATTTTTATACCAAAATATACATAACAAGGCTATGCTTTAAGACTATATATAAAAAAATTCAGAAATAAATTTTATTCAGTTTAAAGAGAAAATACAAGACAAAATTTTACGTAAATTTTAAATATATAACATATACAAATTAAAATAGAAATATATAATCCTCTTATTTTTCCTTTAAAAAAATTATAAACTTCTGAACACCATTAATTTGTCATTTTATTTTGAGAGAGATTCAAATTATATGCTAAGAAAAAAATAAATAAAAATAATAAATTTAAAAAATTCTCGGTTAAAAAATATTTTACAATGACCAAAAAGATGAAAAATAAAAAGTACTAATTCTCCTCTAGTGCTAATATCACAGAAGCCACGTCTGCGAGCTACTTGAGACACTTTTAAGCAAGAGATCACGTGACTGGCTTCATACTTTTATTTTTATCGTAACGTTATTTTCACACATTCAGAAAAGAATACCACCCCAAGTAAAAAAAAAAAATAATTCTAATATTCTCTATTCAGTGCGTCAACATATCTCACGACTTTTGCTGTTAAAAACTTAATTTTTTTTAAATCAGGATTAGACTCAATTTTTGCATTTATTCCCCTTTTTCTTTTGCAAATAGGGTCCATTTGGAAAAGAAAAATAAAAGAAAAAAGGATAAAAAGCTAACCGCCTATCTTTCTTAAAAAAAGAAGTCTTTTTAAAAGCCTTTCCTTCAGGCGCAGAAACCTTTCTTAATGGAGTTTGGCTGCCATATGTTTGTTTCGCCATTATCTCTCATTAACCACTTTCTTTTTCTGCAGAGATGGAGAGATTACTTTTAGAACGAATGGCATCAATACGCTAGAAATTCTCCTCTTCACTCCACTTCTCGTTTTCGATATTATCGTTTGGCGTGCTTTAACTAAGTGTATCAAATTTTCTCGTAGGAGTCTGAAGAGTTCTAAAGTTTTGCATTGAAAGTTAATTACATTGAAGTTTTAAGAACTAATACAATAAACGCTCTTAAGTGAATGCTTTGTATTTAATTAGATTTAGAGTAAAAATACTAACAATAATAAAATGAACATTAAACTTGATTTATTCAATAAAATGCGAAATTAATCCTTTTATTTAATATTCAGTTTTCACGTATTATTATGCGTTTTTATACCAAAACACATAAATTTTTATACCAAATTAATCAAATCTTATGTAATATGACGTGTTTTTTTACCAAATTAATCAAATCTTATGTAATATGACGTGTTTTTATACAAATTAATCAAATCTTATGTAATACGACGTGTTTTTTTACCAAATTAATCAAATCTTATGTAATATGACGTGTTTTTTTTACCAAATTAATCAGTTCATTTGTATTATTATCCAAATTAACAAGCTCTCAGGTATTATGATTGGTTTTTATACCAAAATGCTTACATGTTTTTTTATTTAATTCGATCTAGAGTAAAATACTATAAATAATAAAATTTTCATTAAATTTGATTTATTCAATAAATTGCATTTATAATATTTTTAATGAATATTCAGTTTTCATGTATTATGTGTTTACGTGTTTTTATACCAAAATACATATGACGTGTGACGTGTATTTATACAAAAATATATACATGTTTTTTATGAAAAATATAATTAGTTCTCCTGTACTATAAGGTGTTTTTATTCCTACATATATGTTTATGCCAAATTAATCAGTTCTCACGTATTTTGGCGGAATTTTTTTTTTATCAAAATACATACATGTTTTTTCATACCAAATTCCTCAGTTCTCATGTTTATAACGTGTTTTTATATCAAAATCAATGCTTTTTATGGTGTGTATTTTATACCAAAATACATACATAACAAGACTATTCTTTAAAGACTATGAGTAAAAAAACATTTCAGAAATAAATTTTATTCAGTTTTAAACAGAAAATACATAATAAAATTTTATGTAAACTATAAATATAAAACATTTACAAATTAAAATAGAAATATATAATCCTATTCCTTTTCACCTTTGAAAAAATTATAACTTTTAAACACCATTAATTTGTCCTTTTATTTTGACATAGATTTAAATTAAGCCAAAAAAATGAATAAAAATTCGAAAATTAAACGACGAAATAAATTTTTAAAAATTCTCAGTTAAAATATATTTCAGAGTAAAAAATAATTCTAAAATAATAAAATTATTAAAAAAAAGAAAAATACTAACTCTCTTCTGTGCTAATATTACAGAAGCCACGTCTGCGAGATACTTGAGACACTTTTAAGCAAGAGATCACGTGACAGGTTTCATACTTTTATTTTCATAATGACGTTATCTCAATACATTTAGAAAAGAATACCTCCCCAAGTAAAAAAAGAATTCTAATTTTCTCTATTCAGTGCGTCAACATATCTTACGACTTTTGCTATTAAGAACTTAATTTTTTTAAGAGGATTAGACTCAATTTTTGCTTTTACTCCCCTTTTCTTTTGCAAAAGGGTCCATTTGGAAAAGAAAAAAAGGATAAAAAGCCAACCGCCCTTCTTTTCTTTTTTTTTTAAAAACCTTTCTTAATGGAGTCTGGTTGCCATAAGTTTGTTTCGCCATTATCTCTCATTAACCAATTTCTTTTCTGCAGAGATGGAGAGATTACTTTAGAACGTATGGCATCAATACGCTGGAAATTCCCCTCTTTACTCCACTTCTCGTTTTCGATATTATCGTTTGACGTGATTTACTAGGTGTATCAAATTTTCTCGTAGAATTTTTGCATTGGACGTTAATTACATTGAAGTTTAATTCGATTCTTTTAAGAACTAATACAATAAACGTTCTTAAATGAATGCTTTCTATTTAATTCGATATAGAGTAAAATACTATCAATAACAAAATTATCATTAAATTTGAGTTAAATAAACTGCGTATATAATCCTTTTTTAATTAATATTCAGTTTTCGTGTATTAAAATTTGTTATTTATACCAAAATGCATTTATGTATTTTATACGAAATTAATCAGTTTTCATGTATTATGACGTGTTTTTATACAAAAAAAAAAACATGATTTTTATATAAAAAATTAATAGAGTTGCCATGTATTATAACGTGTTTTTGTAAAATACATACATCTTTTATGCCGAATTGATCAGTTCTCATGTATAACGACGTGTTTTTATACAAAATTAATCAATGCGTTATGGTGTGTATATTATATCAAAATACATACATAACAGACTAAAAGTAAAAACCTTTCAGAAATAAATTTTATTCTGTTTTTATTAGAAAATATATGATAAAATTTTACATAAGCTATAATATGTAACATTTAAAGATTAAAATAGAAATATATAATCATTTTATTTGAAACAAAAAATAAAAATTTCTAAACACTCTTTGCTCTTTTGCTCTTTTATTTTGACGGAGAGATTCAAATTATATGTAAAAAAAATAATCATAATAATAATAAATAAATGAATAAAATGTCAAAAAATAAATAAAAAATTCTCTGTTAAAAACATTTCACAGTGACCAAAGAATCAAAAATAAAAAAATACTAATTCGCTTCTAGTGCTAATATTACAGAAGCCACGTCTGCGAGATACTTGAGACACTTTTAAGCAAGACATCACGTGACTGGTTTCATACTTTTTTATTTTCATAATAACGTTATCTTAATACATTTACTAAAGAATACCACCCCAAGTAAAAAAAGAATTCTAATATTCTATATTCAGTGCGTCAACATATCTTACGACTTTTGCTATTAAGAACTTAATTTTTTTAAGAGGAGTAAACTCAATTTTTGCTTTTATTCCTTTTCTTTTTCAAATAGGGTCCATTTGGAAAAGAAAAATAAAAGAAAAAAAAAAAAAGGATAAAAAGCTAACATCCTTTTTTTTTTTTTAAAAAAAAATAAGTCTTTTTTTAAAAGCCTTTCCTTCAGGAGCTGAAACCTTTCTTAATGGAGTTTGGTTGCCATATGTTTGTTTCGCCATTATCTCTCATTAACCATTTTCTTCTCTGCAGAGATGGAGAGATTACTTTAGAACGTATGGCATCAATTCGCTAGAAATTTCCTCTTCACTTCACTTCTCGTTTTTGATATTATCGTTTGGCGTGCTTTAACTAAGTGTATCAAATTTTCTCGTAATGTCTGAAGAGTTCTAAAGTTTTGCGTTGGATGTTAATTACATTGAAACTTTATACGTGCTATTTAAGAACCAATACAATTAACGTTCTTAAGTGAATGTTTTATATTTAATTCCATTTACAGTATAAAACTGTCAATAACAAAATTAGCATTAAATTTGATTAATTTAATAAATTGAATTTTTAATTCATTTTATTTAATATTTAATTTCCCATGTATTATTATGTGTTTTTATATCAAATTAATCAGTTCTCATATATTGGTATGTATTTTTATACTAAATTAATAATTTCTCATGCATTATGATGTGTTTTTATATATAAATTAATCAATTCTCATATATTAGTATGTATTTTTTTTAAACTAAATTAATAATTTCTCATGTATTATGATGTGTTTTTATACCCTAATACATGGACGTTTTTATTTAATTCGATTTAGAGTAAAATACTATCAATAATAAAATTTTCATAAAATTTGATTTATTCAATAATTTGCGTTTATAATACTTTTTATTTAATTCGATTTAGAGTAAAATACTATCAATCATAAAATTTTCATAAAATTTTATTTATTCAATAAATTGCGTTTATAATACTTTTTATTTAATTCGATTTAGAGTAAAATACTATCAATAATAAAATTTTCATAAAATTTGATTTATTCAATAAATTGCGTTTATAATACTTTTTATTTAATACGATTTAGAGTAAAATGCTATCAATAATAAAATTTTCATAAAATTTGATTTATTCAATAAATTGCGTTTATAATGCTTTTTATTTAATTCGATTTAGAGTAAAATACTATCAATAATAAAATTTTCATAAAATTTGATTTATTCAATAAATTGCGTTTATAATACTTTTTATTTAATTCGATTTAGAGTAAAATACGATCAATAATAAAATTTTCATAAAATTTGATTTATTCAATAAATTGCGTTTATAATACTTTTTAATTTAATATTCAGTTTTCATGTATTAGTGTTTTTAATACCAAAATACGTGCAATAAATCAATTAGTTTTCATGCATTATGACGTGTTTTCCATACCAAATTCATCAGTTCACATGTATTATGACGTGTTTTTCATACCAATTAATCAGTTCTCATGTATAATGACGTGTTTTTCATACGAAATTATACAGTCACATGCATTAAGACATGTTTTTATACCAAATAATAATTTATTAAATTAATCTTTGGAAGAATTTAGACATAATTGACATCAAAATAACAAATTAAATTTGGATTTTTACAAAAATAATGGTAAATGAATAGTTGCATTTAAAATTTATCACTGATTAATTTGGTATAAAACACACGTCATAATACATGTGAACTGATTAATTTGGTATGAAAAACGTCATAATAGACGTGAACAGTTGAATTTGATATGAATACACATGGTTCAAAATCCACTTTTAAACCGTTTTTTTCGGTCTAATATTTCTGTAGAGCTTTGGTTTGGTAACCCTACCCTGTAAAAAAAAAAAAAACATCTGTTGTCTCGAAATCTGCCAATAGGCAAACATGCTCGGTCCCTCATGGGGCTGTTTTACCAATAAAGTATATTTGTTATTTATATGTTATTTATTGCACAAATCCAAAGATAGTTTACTGATATCTGATGAAACAGACATTCCTGTTAATTATCTGTTACAAGAAAATTATATTATGCATTATCTTCTGGTATTGTTGAAAACATGATTGCTATTTATCAACCAAATAATCATAAATGGAGAACAATCCTTCTCAGATTATGATGATGCACACTTACTGCTCATATAGTATCAAAATGTGAAATAACCATTCATCAATCATAAAAAATGACAGACATTTGCAATTCAAGGCACCGCGCCATGATTGATACTTGTCAATCTTTCATGGCATCATGTAAAATTATCGTAATTACCAACTTCAAGCATTGCTATTCCTTTCCTGTACTGTAAGTTTGTCGAAAACGAAACTCTGCCAATCTTTTTGATGGATGGCACATGATCGTGAGTGATATACGTTGAACATGTCATTTTCACTGATAAACTGTTAGGTTTACGTGTGACCACTTATTTGATATGGTAATACTATTCAGAAACATGAATCTTTTACATTAATGTGCGCGGACATGAATACCAATGACTTGAAGTAGATAATAATTGAGTTTGGGTTTTAGTTAGCATGTGATACTATAATTCTAGTTAGTATTGAAATATATAAATGAAATAGTATATCAGGAAATGGAATATAATGCATTATGATGAATTAGGCTATGGATTTCTTTGAATTGTATGGAGTTTTAGTATCATATGATTTTATTAGTTATTCTCAAATGTCAAAAACTGATGATGATAATGGAGTCATAAGTTCAATGACGCCTGGGTGATACACATGTGTAAGGAAGGGTATGAAATGTTCTTCCGGTTCGAAACTCGTGTCACATTAATAGTAACGGTTTATAATGTTATATTTTATTTTAAAAGTAATTATATATATAAGCCCTGATGGCTGTGTGACTACAGGTGACACGGATTTCGGATTCGAGTCCCCGACGGTGTCCATGGATGTTTGTTGCGGTTCAGAGTCCATTTCAAACCATAGGTCCCGGTCTAATATGACTGTAGAGTGTTCTGCATAGCACTGACAACTGTATCCAGTAAAAAGTCAGCGTCATGGAATCAAGTCAGATTTCTGCCTATGGATGCTCCATCACAACAGAAGTTTCTCCCCCTTCCGTTTCCATCCTTCCATGAGACCTACATGGGTTCATGGACTTGGTCTAGATGTTGCTGTCTACCAAGTGTGTCTGACTTGCCACCATCAGGACACGAGCTTTATATTTCACTTCAAGTCGTCTCGCCTTCAGAATATAAATAGATTATTGATACAATTTTATGCGCAGGGCTGACAACTATACGCAGTAAAAAAGAAAAACCTCTCCTGTCTCGAAATCTGCCATTAGGCAAACGGCCTTGGTGCACTATAGGGCTGTTGCGCCATTGAAGAAGAAGACATATGTTTATATATTATAAAGGAATACGTCACTAGATATGTTTTGCTTGAATCCAGTTGTCTAGAGTTGTCTAGAATCCAGTTGTATCCTTGATAAAATTATCCTCAGAATGTTATAACTAATTTCTTTTGGATTTTACAAATAAATATTTATTATCTGAAACTGACAGACGGCCTTGGCCCACCATGGGACTGTTGCGCAATTGAAAAAGAAGAATTATGCATATATTAGTTTGCTTAATTACAGAGTTTTTTCTGGTTTGTTTTTATATGATAGCGGTCTATTCAGTTTAATTTAATTCTCTTTTTAATTACTGTTTTCTTTTTGCTTTATTAGCTTAATTAAAACTAATAAAAGTGCATCTAATTAAGTGCCGTTTATTATGTGTTCAAAATGGCAATATCTATGAAAATTCGGAAAAGGGGTTAGTTGTTCGCCTATTATTAATAAACTAACTGTAAATTGACGAAAGTTCGCATTAAATTGTGGCTATCAGAGGAAGAGCAAAGAGGTTCATCCTATATTTCAAGAATAATATCTATGACAATTTAGATTTGGGGCTTAGTTGTTCGCGTATTAAGTGTAAATTGATAAGTTTGCATTAATATTTGGCAACCAGAGGATGCAAGATGTTCATTCTATATTTGAAGAATAATATCGATGAAAATTAATTTGTTGTTTATTAAATGTAAATTGACAAAAATGTGCATTAATATTGTGGCAACAAAAAGAAGAGCAAAAGGTTCATCCGATATTTCAAGAATAATATCTATGACAATTTAGATTTGGGGCTTAGTTGTTCGCGTATTAAGTGTAAATTGATGAAAGTTTGCATTAATATTGTGGCAAACAGAGGATAGCAAGATGTTCATTCTATATTTGAAGAATAATATCGATGAAAATTTGAATTCGGGGATTTGTTGTTCGCGTATTAAATGTAAATTGACAAAAATGTGCATTAATATTGTGGCAACAAAAGATAGAGCAAGAGGTTCATCCGATATTTCAAGAATAATATCTATGACAATATGGATTTGGTATTATTATGTGCAAGTTCGCGTATTAAGTGTAAATTGACAAAAGTTTGCTTTAATATTGTGACAATTACATGAAGAGCAACAAGTTCATCTGATGTTTCAAAAGTAATATCTATGACAATTTGGATTTGGGGCTTAGTTGTTCTCATATTACGTGTAAATAGATGAAAGTTTGCATTAATATTGTGGCAACAAAAGGTAGCGTGCGAGGTTCATCCAGGTTTCAATAATAATAATAACTTATAATTTATACGCTGAATGCAGCATAGATTCAATAATTAATAAAAATAATTTAGAATAGTTCAGATGTAAAGCAAATTTAAGAAAATTTTCAAAAGTTGCTAAATATATAACATTTTTCTGGAATAATATTGTGGCAATTATTTCTTCAAGATTATTAAGAAGTTTTCAAATCATATTCATTATAAAAATTTAAATATAGCAATGAACTTTATATTTTTAAATAATTATGACTTGAAACGTCGATAAAAATACCTAAGAGATACTTTTGTTTTATATATACTAACTTTAAGATGCACCAAGTTTTTTAACACATAAAATTTCACAGAATAAGTTACAGGAATTTTTTTTTTATATTTGGACGATATATACTATTTATGAAGCAATATTTTGAAAAAAAAATCATTATAAATGTTACATTATAGAAACTTATTCTATCATTTCTTATTCATTTTTACGTGTATATTTCTGCGATCACTTATTAAGTGATTTGTAAGACCTTCTCACTCAAGTATGTTTTCAAAAGTGTGAGGCAACTATTAACGAAAGTTCAACAGAGCTAAATTTTACCATTAAGTTCATCTTTGGGGAACAAGCCTATGATCTTTTGTAAAAAAAAAAAGCTCATTATTTCCAAACAAATTATTATTCTAATGACTCCCAAAAGTTCACGCTTTCACTATACCCCTTGACATCCCCATTACAAACTGCAACCATAACAGCAAACCGTGATATATTCGTACCAGTGTAATAAAGTAATTACATCATGTTCTTCGAATCTGCCTTGCTTGCAGCCATGCGATATGCTTCAACCTCGATCCAACAAAACAGAAAGAAAAAAAAAAATCGTCTGCTCAGAGATACCCCAAGTCAATTACTCTCTGAAATTTCCATGCAGGCATCTTCCACACCTTGTACACGATATCGTTTTATGTAACAGGCACGGTCACGATGAATCGTCTGTTCTGACCACGTGCGGTTAGTGATTACTTTGCTGAGGGTCACCTCCGTCATCAGATAAGAAGGGCAAGACCATCTCAACTCGTCTCGATACGGATCGCCCTTTACCCGTCATTTGAGAGTCACGAATGCGTTCCGAATGACCCTCCTCCCTATCTTAGGGCCAGATGGGGAACATAACCTCAAATTTTGGCTTTTCCTTATCGTATAGGGTGATTTGGATGTGTAATATGGGATTTGGATGCGTATATGGGGGCTTGGATGCACATATGATGATTTGGATGCTTACTATATACGAGGGTTTTGATACGTATTTGGTGATTTGAATAAGAAGAAACTTAACTTATATTATGGTGACTAGGTTTGAAGTGACCAGGTGATTAGTGACTTTTGAGTTGAGAGAACATATTTCGTAACTATTACCAAAGCCGAACTAAAGGAATTTGAATTCCTATATGGCGATTTGGATGATATGATGTTTGATGATGTGATGAGGTGGATGCTTATACGGGGATTTTGATACGTATATGGAGGCTTGGATGCACATATGATGATTTGGATGCTTACTATACACGAGGGTTTTGATACGTATTTGGTGATTTGAATAAGAAGAAATTTAACTTATATTATGGTGACTAGGTTTGAGGTGACCAGGTGATTAGTGACTTTTGAGTTGAGAGAACATATTTCGTAACTATTACCAAAGCCGAACTAAAGGAATTTGAATTCCTATATGGCGATTTGGATGATATGATGTTTGATGATGTGATGAGGTGGATGCTTATACGGGGATTTTGATACGTATATGGAGGCTTGGATGCACATATGATGATTTGGATGCTTACTATACACGAGGGTTTTGATACGTATTTGGTGATTTGAATAAGAAGAAATTTAACTTATATTATGGTGACTAGGTTTGAGGTGACCAGGTGATTAGTGACTTTTGAGTTGAGAGAACATATTTCGTAACTATTACCAAAGCCGAACTAAAGGAATTTGAATTCCTATATGGCGATTTGGATGATATGATGTTTGATGATGTGATGAGTTGGATGCTTATACGGGGATTTTGATACGTATATGGAGGCTTGGATGCACATATGATGATTTGGATGCTTACTATATACGAGGGTTTTGATACGTATTTGGTGATTTGAATAAGAAGAAACTTAACTTATATTATGGTAACTAGGTTTGAGGTGACCAGGTGATTAGTGACTTTTGAGTTGAGAGAACATATTTCGTAACTATTACCAAAGCCGAACTAAAGGAATTTGAATTCCTATATGGTGATTTGGATGATATGATGTTTGATGATGTGATGAGGTGGATGCTTATACGGGGATTTTGATACGGATATGGTGATTTGGATGAGATTAAACTTAACCTATATGTGACTAGGCCTGGATGCTTATACGGGGATTTTGATAGATTTATGATGAATTGAATGAGATAAAACTTAATCTATAATATGGTGACTAGGTTTGGATGCTTATACGGAGATTTTGATACAGTTATGGTGATTTGGATGAGATGTTAACTGTTAGCGAAACCGAATTAAAGGGATTCGATTCCTACATGGTGATTTGGTTACATATACGACAAATTTGAATGCATATACGGGGATTTGATAGGTTTATGAAGAATTGAATGAGATAAAAATTAATCTATAATAAGGTGACTAGGTTTGGATGCTTATACGGAGATTTTGATACATTTATGGTGATTTGGATGAGATGTTAACTGTTAGCGAAACCGAATTAAAGGGATTCGATTCCTACATGGTGATTTGGTTACATATACGACGAATTTGAATACTTATACGGGGATTTTGATAGGTTTATGATGAATTGAATGAGATAAAACTTAATCTATAATATGGTGACTAGGTTTGGATGCTTATACGGAGATTTTGATACATTTATGGTGATTTGGATGAAATGTTAACTGTTAGCGAAACCGAATTAAAGGGATTCGATTCCTACATGGTGATTTGGTTACGTATACGACGAATTTGAATGCTTATACGGGGATTTTGATACGTATATGGTGATTTGGATGAGATTAAACTTAACCTATATGTGACTAGGCCTGGATGCTTATACGGGGATTTTGATAGATTTATGATGAATTGAATGAGATAAAACTTAATCTATAATATGGTGACTAGGTTTGGATGCTTATATGGAGATTTTGATACATTTATGGTGATTTGGATGAGATGTTAACTGTTAGCGAAACCGAATTAAAGGGATTCGATTCCTACATGGTGATTTGGTTACATATACGACGAATTTGACTGCTTATACGGGGATTTTGATACGTATATGGTGATTTGGATGAGATTAAACTTAACCTATATGTGACTAGGTCTGGATGCTTATACGGGGATTTTGATAGATTTATGATGAATTGAATGAGATAAAACTTAATCTATAATATGGTGACTAGGTTTGGATGCTTATACGGAGATTTTGATACATTTATGGTGATTTGGATGAGATGTTAACTGTTAGCGAAACCGAATTAAAGGGATTCGATTCCTACATGGTGATTTGGTTACATATACGACGAATTTGAATGCTTATACGGGGATTTTGATACATATATGGTGATACGGATGAGATGAAACTTAGCTTATATTATGGAGACTAGATTTAAAGCTACAAATATGATTAACGGTTTTGAGTTGAGCGACCACAATCCGTAACTTTTAGTGAAGCAATCAAATCTAATATGGGATTTGGATGCATATACAATGGCCTGGATGGTGGCTTGGATGCTTATTATATACGAGGGTTTTGATACGTATTTGGTGATTTGGATGAGATGAAATTTAACGTATATTATGGTGACTAGATTTGAAGCTACCAGGTGATTAGCGGTTTTGAGTTGAGGGACTGCTATCCGTAACTGTTAGTGAAGCAATAATATGTAATATGGGATTTGGAAGCATATACGATGGCTTGGATGCATACAGGGTGATTTGGATGCTTACTATACGAGGGTTTTGATACATGTGTGGGGATTTGGATGAGATGTAACTTAGCCTATATAGTGACTAGGTTTGAAGCTACCAAGTGATTAATGATTTTCGAGTGGAGGAACATGATTCGTAACTGCTAGCGAAGCCGAACTAAGGGATTTGATTCCTATATGGTGATTTGGATACATATAAGATGATTTGATTGCGTATATGATAATTTGAATGCTTATACGGGGAAGTTGATACATATAAGATGATTTGGATGAGATGAAATTTAATCTATATTATGGTGTCTAGTTTTGGATGCTTTTATGGGGACTTTGATACATGTATGGGGATTTGGAGATGAAACTTAATCTTAACCTTATATTTTGGTGACTAGGTTTGGTGCTTATATGGTGATTTGAATGACGTAAGTTACATTAATCTATAGTTAATGTAACTTACAGTGACTAGGTTTGAAGATACCAGTTGATTAGCGACTTTCAAGTTGAGGCAACATAATTCGTAACTGTTAACGAAGCCGAACTAAAGGAATTTGGATTCTTATATGGGGATTTGGATGCATATGTGATTATTTGGATGCATATATGATATTTGGATGTTTATACGGGGATTTGGATGGGAGGAAACTGAACCTATATTATGGTGACTAGGATTGAAGCTATCAGGTGATTAGCGGCTTTCGAGTCGAGGAAACTTAATTCGTAACTGTTAGTGAAGCCGAACTAAAGATATTTGGATTCCTATATGGCGATTTGAATGCATATAGGATGATTTGAATGTTTATACTAAGATTTTGATTATATATGGTGATTTGGATGACACGAAACTTAACCTACATTATGGTGACTAGGTTTGCTGTCATTAAGTGATTAGAGGTTTTCTAACTAAGTGAGTAAAATGCGTAACTGTTAAGCGAAGACGAACTGAAAGACCACATGTTAAGAATAAGCAAGATAAATTTGTAGGCTGGGATGGCAATTTTTTCTATCCGAATAGGAAAAGAATCTAGGTGACTACTACTAGCAATTTGCAATAGCGACTACCTATTGCAAATTGAGGTAGAATAATATAGGTTTAGTGTAATATTTACCGCATCATGCAAGGGCAAAAATAAACATGATACCTGATGTTAGATATTCTATCACAATTTCCACTGAGTCTACTGTTTTTGAAAAATATTTATAACACTTATCAATGATCTTTTTTTTTAATACAGTGGATGACTCGGATAGATATAGGATGACTTGGATACTTATTAAGCGATTTGGATATATATAAATAATGCGATTTTTATGCCCATTAAACGATTTTGGATATAACGATTTGGACATGGTGAAACTTAGTTTGCATTTACACATAAAAGAAACCACAAAACACTGCCACTGGATATTTTAAAACGATGTTAGATATTTTGCGAGCCATCAACAATAAAGTAAATTCACATATTAAAGGACAAATAAGAACCCATTATTAGTATACGTTAAACCAGCTACATATCGGGTTTGCGACACGGCAAAACTAGTTATTATGATAATAACAAAGGACATGAAAGTTTAACAAGCAAACCCATTACGTGACAGTATGTTATGCGTGTGAAAATGGTTGCAATATAAGAAAGATTTCATTTGAAGCCTTATAGGGCATTTATAATAAAATAACACATCCATAACAGTTAAGCAAAAATTCTAAAAAGATCCAAATGAAAAAATTCTATTCTGAATTAATTCATTCATCCTCATCATCAATTGCACGACAGCCCAGAGTGGGACAAAGCCTTTATTTGAAGAGATTTCCATGCATTCCTCTAGGTGACAAGGTTCCTCCAATTCTTAACCTTTATTTCAACAAAACTTTTAACAAAACTTTTTACATAAAACTTTATAACCTTTTCAACTGCGTTCATCCATCGCAACTTGGTTCGTCCTCTTTCTCTTTGTCCCTGTGGCTTTGCCAGAAAGGGGAGTTAAAAAGAGCCTTTCTACAGGATTTAAATCATTCATTCTAAATATACGAGCAGCTATATACATACTTTTGATCTATTGATCTTAATAAATTTTATAACATCTGGATCTTTATTGCATTCATAAATTTCTGCGTTTTACCGTCTTGGCCAACAATCACTTTCCATAACACCTCCAAGAATAGTCCTTAAAATCTTCCGCTCAGATATACCCAAATAGGGGCCTGAATGACCGAGTGGCTAGAGCTCTGGCGTTGGGTAGCACAGGTTTCGGGTTTTAGTCATGGCTGTTTGCAGTGGTTCGGAATCCACTTTAAACCGTAGGTCCCGGTCTAACACGGTTGTGGAGGTATTGTTACTCCGGAACCATAGCTTACCTTCAAGGTACACTCGCACCTCCTGAGTAGTGCTCAGTTAGTAACGTCGGTACAGCACTTGCCTTAGGACATCCAAGACAAATATCTAATTGTTTGTCAGCTGCATTAGAACAAAAAAAAAAAAAAAAATATATGGGCAGCTCAGTTTAATCTATTGATCTTAACACATTTTACAATATCTGGGTCTTTATAGCATTCATAAATTTCTGCGTTGTACCGTCTTCTCCAACAATCACTTTCCCCAACACTTCCAAGAATAGCCATTAAAATTTTCCTCTCAAATGAACCCAAATGGGTCTCATCAGATCTTGCCAAAAAAAATTAATTCGTAAAATATTTTTGCAAAAATTTATTTTTGGGTTTCAGTTTTCAAACGATTCCGATACCAATCTATCGCTTTCCACCCTTTACGCACCCATCGAAATACCTACACAAAAGCTCACGCCCCTACGGTAGCTAACTGCATAATACCAACCCTGTCCACACTAATTCACGTTATTAATGCCATTATCACGCCACTCTTCCTCCCTTTGACCTTGAAACGTCACTCCATGGTCGCGTGAGGGTCGGTTCGAAACCTTGGAAATCAAGTTCCACCAGCGCCTGAGAGTGTTCTCACCGGAAATCAAGGCAGAAGATTCTCGGGGTGGCGTAATGACTCGTCCTCAGGTACCCGACTGGAAGAGTGTCTCACAAAAAAAGTAAAATAGGGATGAGTGATGTAAAAAAGAAAAAGAAAGAAAAAAAGAAAAAAAGGTGATTCTCAATTAAATGGGAGGACCTGATGAATCGAGAAATAGCGTGCGGCTTGGGAGGTTTCCATTTTTTTTAATATCCAGAGGACAGGTTCAGTGACTTCAGAATTGATATGTTCGCAACAAAACCTAACAATCATTTGGTTGTGCGAAAAGTTTTATTCACAAAATGGAAATTAAAGATGTAAAAAAAAAAAAAAAAAAAAACATGAGAAGACAACAGAAAAATCTAAATTGAAATTGAAAGAAAATAATAGAAGATCTAGGACTTGTTTCTTTCCTTTCAATATGCTTGATATTAATACATATTTATGTTATTCAACGTGTTTAGTAAAACATAACTGAACATTGCAACTCAACAATAATGTATATATATATATTGATTGATTGAAATTGAAATTGTAAAAAGAATAAAAAACTAGTACTTATTTCTTCCATTTTAACATCTTTGATATCAATACATATTTATGTATAAAAAACGTAATATATAATTCTATGTTTATATGAATTGGAACTGAACAGTAATATATATATATATATATATATATATATATATATATATATATATATATAAAGAAAAACTACGCGCACCTCCTGGGTAGTGCTAAGTGAGTAACGTCGGTGCAGCGTTTGCCTTAAGGTATCCAAGACAACTGCCTAAGTGTTTGCCAGTTGCATTACAACAACAACAAAAAACAATCAAATGAAAAATGTAAATGAAATAAAAAGAACTAGTACCTGTTTTTTCCTTTCAACATATTTGATATTAATACATATTTATGTTTAATAAAACATAATATATAGTTCTATATTTATATAAACGGAAAACGGAAATCAAGGCAGAAGATTCTCGGGTGGCTTAATGACTCGTCCTCAGGTACCGAACTGGAAGAGTGTCTCGCGAAGAAGTAAAAACAGGGATGAGTGATATAAAAAGAAAAAGAAAGAAAAAAAGAAAAAGGTGATTCTCAATTAAATGGGAGGACCTGATGAATCGAGAAATAGTGTGTGGCTTAGGAAGTTTCCATTTTTTTTAAATATCCAGAGGACAGGTTCAGTGACTTCAGATTTGACATGTTCCCAACAAAACCTAACAATCATTTGGTTGTGCGAAAAGTTTTATTCACAAAATGGAAATTAAAGATGTAAAAAAAAAAAAACATGAGAAGGCAAAAGAAAATTCTAAATTAAAATTGAAAAAAAAAAAATAATAAAAATAAATAAATAATCTAGTACTTGTTTCCTTCATTTTAACATAATTGATAATAATACACATTATTGAATACTACTGTGCCTAAAAAGAAAGACAAATTATTTTTTATTTCAAAAACTCTTTATTTATTCTTCCAAATTTATTTCATCGCATCCAAAGCAATCCCCTCCGGACACAGTCCACTTATGCCACCTTTTTTCCAATCCTCAATGCACGCTAAAAGTCATCTGCAAGGATGGCCTTCAAAGCACGCTGCGATTCACGTTGAATCACTTCAATCGATTCAGAACGGTGTCCCCGGAGTGTTCCTTTGAATTTGTGGAATAGCCAGTGCCAATAGACGCATATATATATATATATATATTATAATTCTAATTTAAAAATAATAAAAAAATCTAGTATCTGTTTCTTTCACTTCAGCATGTTTGATATTAATACATATATATACACTCAAGAGCCAAAACATTATGACCACCCCTACATTTTGCAATGAACTCGCCTGGATGACGTGGAAGGCACGTGATCAGATGGAAGTGGTATTTAACTGCTGCTGGAGAGTCTGAAGAATCATTCTTTCACTTACTTCTGTGTGTGATGGGAAAGGCTGCGGATCTAAGCGACTTTCATAGAGGGCAGATTGTAATGGCTCGAAGGCTCGGAACAAGTATTTGCGAAACTGCACGACTCGTGGGTTGTTCGAGATCTACAGTTGTTGGTACTTATGCAAAGTGGATGAATGACGGTAAAACCAGCAGTAGACGACATGGTGTTGGACGTCCACACGCTATCAAAGAAAAAGGTCGTCGGAGACTGTCTCGCATGGTGAAGCAAAACCAGAGCCAGACTGTGGCTCAGCTGACAGCCCAATGCAATGCAGGGCCAAGTAGAATAGTATCGGAGCACACTGTTTAGCGGACACTGTTGGATATGGGGCTACGCAGCATACGTCCCCACTGGTGTGCCTTTGCTGACCAAGCGCCATCGCCAACTGCGCCTGCGCTGGGCCCGGGAACATCGTGACTGGTCCATAGATCAGTGGGACAGAGCTGTCTGGTCAGATGAATCACGGTTTGTCATTCCTCACGCCGATGGCCGTGTCAGGATACGCCGTCTTCCAGGCGAACAGTTGCTCCCTCAATGTACAGTATACCATACACAGGCCGGTGGTGGCGGTATTATACTTTGGGGAATGTTCTCTTGGGCGTCTCTGGGACCCGTGGTTGTGGTAGAGCAGACCATGAATGCAGGGTATCTGAACATCATTGCGGACCAGTTGCACCCTTACATGGCCTCTGTTTTGCCAGCTGGAAATGGAATGTTCCAGCAGGACAACTCCCCTTGTCACAAGGCTAAAATTGTGTTTTAGTGGTTCCAGGAACATGATGCTGAATTCCAGTTAATGTCCTGGCCGCCTAACTCACGGGATCGCAATCCGATAGAACACATTTGGGATTCGCAATTCGCAATATCTCGGATTTGCGTGACCGTTGCTTAAACATCTGGTACAATCTGTCTCCGGCCATCTACCGAGGACTTGTGGCATCCATGCCAAGGTGGGTTGAAGCCGTGTTGCGTCAAAGGTGGGTCAACTCGTTATTGACAGGTGGTCATAATGTTTTGGCTCTTGAGTGTATATATATATATATATATATATATATATATATAAACATAAAATATAGATTAAAATTGAAAAAAAAAGAAAAAATCTAGTACTTTTATTTCAACATGTTAAGTATGTCTAAAAATTAAAGTAAATTAAATTGTAAAGTTAAGTTAAATTGAGAAAAATTCGAATTTTCCTCTTTGGCATCCATGGCAGCATTCACGTGAAATTTGTATTCCCCTCTTTGGTAATCATGGCAGCATTCATGAGGAATTCAAATGCTCTTTCTTGGTATCCGTGGCAGCATTTATGAGAAATTCGTATTCTCCTCTTTTCTAGCCATGGCAGCATTCACAAAGAAATTCGAATGCTCCTCTTTGGTAGCCATGGCAGCATTCATGAGGAATTCAAATGCTCTTTCTTGGTATCCGTGGCAGCATTCATGAGAAATTCGTATTCTCCTCTTTTCTAGTCATGGCAGCATTCACAAGAAATTCGAATGTTCCTCTTTGGTAGCCATGGCAGCATTCATGAGGAATTCAAATGCTCTTTCTTGTTATCCGTGGCAGCATTCATGAGGAATTCAAATGCTCTTTCTTGTTATCCGTGGCAGCATTCATGAGAAATTCGTATTCTCCTCTTTTCTAGTCATGGCAGCATTCACAAGAAATTGAATGCTCCCTCTTTGGTAGCCATGGCAGCATTCATGAGAAATTCGTATTCTCCTCTTTGGTATCAGTAGACATATTCATGAAAATTCTTACAATTTTATTATTTATATTCCTATTCCATTTAGTTCTAATTTAAGATAATCTTATGAGAATACGAAGAATTCTAACACCGATATAAATGACTCTTAGAATAAAAGAAAAGTCTCTTTTTTCACAATTTCTATTGTGGTTATTGTTTCAATGTGAGGGTATTTACGATTTTGCATCACAGTTTGTAAGCCAAATTTGATGAACACTTCTTTATATTAACATTTTTGTTATTGGAGCCAACTATGTTCATTATTTGACGTCTTTTAAGATAATTTCAAGGTCCACATTT